>OY992884.1:43601795-43899295 GCA_963921405.1 Cepaea hortensis | reverse complement strand
AATGACATTCTTGATTGAGTCAGCAATCGCAAGATGTGAAACGTTTCGTTTCTGATAAGTGTTTTCGTAAATCAGTGTGTTGTTAATGGTTTCAAAATGATGAGGAAGAAATTAAAGGCCCGAATAGTATTACCGGTCTCTGTGGCTAAGGGCTTGCGAACGCGGTTTGTAAGCCCGTATACCTGGGTTAGAAACACAGCGGTGCTAGTTTTTTTTCGAAAAAGGTATAGGAGCCGGTCGTTCAGAAAGCAATGGCAAACTACTGAACGTAAAATTTGCCCAGGAATCACGAACAGCGAAAATGCTGGGGTTGACTGCTACGTTCTGTGAAGGACATGCAAGTTATTTTTTTTTAATAGCATTTGGGTAAAGAACTATAACCAACTACCATAATCATATTAACAGTGCAACAAACTATTGGACGGTGGTCCAATAACGATGAGCAGAGAATACCCAGGACAGCATCGAATAAGTGACAATGGAAAGCACTATGGGGGTCGGAGGCTGGAGGCTGCAGAAGTTAGCAGGTCAGAAAAATACCTGTGACGCGGTCTCAAGAATGAACAATAATCGTGTCCTGTTACCAATAATTTATGTGCTCACGGCCTTAAACAGAGGTGTAGACCGATTCAAGTTTAAACAGAGGTTGGAACGACCCCTACAGTAACGTGAGCCTACCTACCCCTGACAACTGGCAAACTGGAAAGTAAAATTGCCAATGTATGCTGGAGTTGACTGCGACACCATGTAAATGACATGCGAATAATTGTATCATCATTGTCCCACATTATCAATATGTATTATCATTAGTGTACAGCTGGCAAGTCTGTTAGTAACCAAATCTCCTGCTCAGAACTTCTCTGAGTGTGCGATGCCTTATCTTCTCCGAGTGTGGGATGCCTTATCAACCTGTTCAGAGCTAGTTCGCGAGTCTTTTTCTATCCCGACAATCAGCAGAATCATCATCATCAAGTGTTTTGCCAGCTTGCGCAAGCGTTAATGTTTATCAGTTCTTGGTGTTCTGAATCAACTCTGCTGATGACATTCGTCCATGTCCCGACAGTCTTCAATAATTCTTCTTCCTGCTCGACACCAACGTCTCTCATCCCCAGCAAGGTCCTTGTCTCACCATTGTCCCCTATATGTCTCACCATTGTCTCCTATATGTCTCACCATTGTCCCCTATATGTCTCACCATTGTCCCCTATATGTCTCACCATTGTCCCCTATATGTCTCACCATTGTCTCCTATATGTCTCACCATTGTCCCCTATATGTCTCACCATTGTCCCCTATATGTCTCACCATTGTCCCCTATATGTCTCACCATTGTCCCCTATATGTCTCACCATTGTCCCCTATATGTCTCACCATTGTCCCCTATATGTCTCACCATTGTCCCCTATATGTCTCACCATTGTCCCCTATATGTCTCACCATTGTCCCCTATATGTCTCACCATTGTCCCCTATATGTCTCACCATTGTCCCCTATATGTCTCACCATTGTCCCCTATATGTCTCACCATTGTCCCCTATATGTCTCACCATTGTCCCCTATATGTCTCACCATTGTCCCCTATATGTCTCACCATTGTCCCCTATATGTCTCACCATTGTCCCCTATATGTCTCACCATTGTCCCCTATATGTCTCACCATTGTCCCCTATATGTCTCACCATTGTCCCCTATATGTCTCACCATTGTCCCCTATATGTCTCACCATTGTCCCCTATATGAGCCGTGGCGCCTGGATTATAATGGGCATTGTTTTACGTTGGCTCGCTTTGAACTCAAGCGTAGCGCATACACTGCTACTAGACCTAGTGAACTAGATTGATTTTTCGTGTGGATAAGCTTTCCCAATTACAAATGTTCCTCACCATCAGGCGAACCCACTCCGATTTCTGAGGTACTTGTAATTTATGTTCCCAAGTTAAGGACGAGAAGTCAACATTTTAGCAAATTGACCGGGTAGGGGTGAATGGGTTACATCATCATCAGCACACCAGAAGTGTAAGAGCGTGCGTTCTTATCCATTCGGTCAAGCTGACTTCCTAATGGGATTTAATATGTCTTCTCGGTTCATTGATGAACCCCCCCCCCCTCCCCCCACAAAAATCACACAATCAGCCCACGCTTCTGTCTGTTCCTTTCCCTCTGTACTAGAATGTCTCGGCACAAAACGAAAGTTTGGTTTTCATCAAGCTTTACTTTCACGGCAGATGGATAATACATAAATACTCAAGTCTCCTTCTGTAGGCCACGCAATAATAGTTAGTCAGTTGTGGTTCCAACTTCACGGCAAAGGGTCGCCCCATTATGTACCGCCCTTGTGCTAAGAAATATCACACAAAATGCCCCTCACTGTCCCATGTGAAAAGTGGAACAGACAGAAGTCCCGACAAATCAACATCCCGCACAAGTATACTATGCATAATGTCGCTGCCAGAATGCTAACACAAAGGTACGCCACGAAAACTACAATTCATCGTTAATGGAAGTGGCAGTTACTAGAAAACGAGCAGCCACACATTACTGCATAAAGCAACTCAGTTAGTTCAGCGACCAGCCAGCCGCCATTTTTCTGAACATGCAGTTGACGGTAGAAATACGCTTTGGAGTCTCCATGGCGAAGTGGTCAAGCCGTTTGACTCGGGCTCCGAAAATTGTGGGTTCGATTCCGAGCCGCGTCTTTCGGTTCACGAGTTAAATTTTTTCGGAGACTCCTGTGGGTCATCGCTAGAGCTACGGAGTTCGTGCTTGGTGCGACGCTTTTCCGCGCTGCGAGAAGAGACCGAGCCATATGGGATAAAACCCGGTGCAATGAAGTCGACCCTGTCGACTTTTAAGCGACTTTTTTTTAGAAATACGCAATGAGAATTGCAATACTGTTCCCGAACTGTCAACTGGTGAGTAACCAGATGTGTGTATACCAGATTCATACATGCTATACATATTCTTTCTGTTAGAGTGTTTTGAGCTGTTTGTGAAGTAGTAGGTACGTTTACGTTCAGTAGTTTGCCATTCTGAACGTTCCATGCTCAAGCCATTGTTAAAAATCAACACAAGGCTGTCTGCTTCCAAGTCGCCTGCAGCTGAGGAACAAGATGAGATAAGATAATGAAACCGAATAACAGAAGGGTAACATACTCACTAAGATTGATTAGTGTCAGATGTATGTATACTAAACCTTGCAGACAGACAGATGGACAGACTAAAAACAAGACAGTGAGGTAAACAGACATATAAACATACAAACAAACAGTCATGCAGAAAGATCATAAATAGATAAATAAAAAGTTAGTTGAATGTCTGTTGCAGGACGTCGCATTCAGGACTAGCATTGTTTGGCTTATTGTGATTTACTTAGCAATTTTACGTTCAATAGTTTGCCATTGCTTTCTTAATGACCGACGTCTCATGCCATCGACCGCAACGCAAAGCGGCCTGTCTTGAAATCGCCCGCCGCTGATGTCCAACCCTAGACACGATATGACGGGAAATGTAAAACGCGCTCTGTTTTCTGTTATCTGTTGGGTATGACCTTTGCACTCCGGACAAGTTCAAAGGTGCTCAGAGTTAAGTTGAGTTGAACTAAGAACCGACATAACTGCACTTAGGATATTCCCATTCGCGCTACATCCCCTCGTTCATCAGCGAGCGAAGCGTAATGCTAAGATTCATGCGCACAGCTATCTCATTGAATGTTCTCCTTGTCTTCCCTCTCAGCTTAGAGATTTTTCCAGAACCCCTGCCAATCCACTGCAATATCGTTCTTTGCACATACGGATTCTCAATCCCTTCCCTCGCCTTCTCCATCCGGCCTCACAAGCGCTTGACCACCTCTCCTTTGTCCATAGGTAATCTACCACCAAGAGGTGCCTTCCCTGCCAGCCTGTCAGCCTGTTCATTCCCCCGCACTCCCGCATGGTTAGGGCAAAGTATCCACACAATTCTCAAAATTTGTGACCTCTGAAGTGAGAATCCGCCCCCCCCCCCCCGAACCCACACATATACATTAGCGTCCAGTGGCTAATAGTGCCAGGTCTGTCGGTTGATGAGACCCCTTGTTCTTCCGATGTGCCTCTCATTTCTGGCCGTGCCATTTCATACTCCCGAGCCTCTTATTCTGGGCAACCATGTGGATTCAAGTTTACGTTCAGTAGCTTGAACAATTGATGCTCATACCATTTTATGAAAACCAACGCAAGGCGGTCTGCTGCCAAATCTCTAGCAGTGTGTTTCGGACGAGGCATACGAGATTACGAATTGCCTACGTAATCCATTCGCCTGACAGCCGGCAGATGAGCGAGTACGTAGCACAGTAGTTCAATGCAGCTGCGGAAACACATTTATAGGTCGGGATCCGTGGCCAAAGGCTTGTGAACGCGGTTCGTGACCGCTTACCAGGCGTTCGAAACGCAGCCGCGACCAATTTGTGCAGCAGACCGTGTCGCGTTGTGTTATAACGTGTTGGTATGGGAGCCGGTCGCCCAGAAAGCAATGGAAAACTACTGAACGTAAAATTTGCCTAGTACATCGACAGCAGCTAAAAATGCTGGTGTTGACTGCAACGTCCAGCAAGGGATATGCAACATTTAAAAAAAAATACTTGTATAATGTAAATAAATATACAGTTAGATTGACATGTTAACTAACAGGTTGGCAAGTGACACATCAACTATCATAATGAAATAAACATGGCACTAATGATCAAACCCTGTTTAGCTGAAGAAAATCTGCTATATGTTTTTTCTCCCGCTTCTTTCTTTCTGTCGAATATAGTAGATTCCCTGACCATCCGTTCAAAGCTGTTGAAATACAGATTCGTGTTAAAAGAAATAATATTTCAAACACAGGACACATACTTCTTCTTCGTTCCTCTTTCGAGGGAAGCTCATCACACCTGGTTATGAACCGCACAGGTCAGTGTGTCCGGCATGCAGGTGTGTCGGGTCTGCTTCCTGCCCTTATTTTGTGGCGAAGGCGTTACGGAAGCGATTTGTAATCCCGCATACTGGGTTCGAAACAGCTGCGGGTGATTTAGCAGCAGACCGCTTTGCGTTATCTTTTATGCAATGGTATGAGTGCCGGCCGTTTAGAAAGCAATGGTAAACTACTGAACATGAACTTGTCAAGAAATCACAAACAGCTTTTAAAAAATGCTGGGTCTGACTGCGACACCATATAAATGACACACAGCTAACTTTAACTGCTTCCTGTAGAGTCTACAGTGTAGATAGATTTCATCCAAGATAACGGACTCAATGAAAGGATCACACATACCACATTCCCATCCTTACAGTCTACTAGAGATTTCAATTATCCATCAGATTTTCATTCATTATGTGCCATGCCGATAAGCGTGAGCGGTCATGTTTCGCCATCTCACGTGATCACCAGAGTCGTGGGTTAGCTCAGTGTTCTTGTCTCGACCATACCACAGGGCCAAGCCATCCAGGTATTTGCTTCTCTGCTTTCCCCTTGTTCTCTTCATCTCGATCTTGCTATCAGACTTTGCATTGCAACAATTAGCCACGGGTGAGCTTGCAATTACAATTTGTACATCCTCTGGGGATGGGGTTGATGTCTGTTGATTGTGAACTATCCAAAAGCTGTTGAGAAAATATGACCAACTTTGACCTAATCCCACCCAGCCCGTACATGAAGTGCTTTCAGCATGACCTGGATACATCTTAACTCATTCAGTAACGAAGGGTGATATATCGCCCAATGGAACCTCCCATGTAGACAGAAGGATGATATATCGCCATACTAGGGTCATTGTTGTTAAGGATTCTTGGCAAGTTTGCAGAAGGCAGTTTGCCATTGCTTTCCTTCTGGGCAGTGACTGTACTAGTCGGTGGCCATAACTATTGTCTCAATTAAAGAGATCATCTGTCTACCGCCGCAGAATGCTGACCATAACCAACAAAAATCTGTCGGCTGCTCTCACAATCCATCCACCACCTGATTGGGGGGGGGGGTAAATGGGTACTCCACCTTGCCCAAGGGTGTCCCGTAGACTAACGGAGGAAAGAAGGCGTCTTACAACTCCTTTGATTGGTAATAACCCTACCCCTCTAACCTGGGAAGAGAGGAAGAGGAAGGCCATAGAGAAGATGGGTGCAGGATGTGGCGGATGATCTCCAGATGGGACACCTTGCTTATGATCAAGAGGTTTTCCGGAAGGTTGTTATGGGAGCGAGGTTCTGCAAAGGACATGCTACTGAATGAATGAATGAATGAATGAGGATCATCGTGTTATTAGTTTTGTTTCATGGTTATCTTCCACAGTTTCAATGCTCAATGAACGGAAATGGACACAATAATACTTTTTCATTTGAATGTGCACCATCGTTGGTCAAAATTTACTTTTTGATTGGCACTGAATCAGTTAATATGTTTCTTCTCCTGTGTGCATTTCCGGTTCCGGTCTTACACACTCCGCTGGTTTCTAAGTTTGGAGAGGAGGGGCAGGAAGGATCTGCACCATTGTTCCGGCGGAGATTGTAATTTGCTATCGGATTTGGAGAAATGTCTCTACACTATCCAGACTGGTATAGATCAAAACCATTTGATCGTTTATACTCTATCAGGATTAAGAGTTAAAAGTCAGTTTTCCAGAGGACTCACAACCAACAAAATAACCAACAAATAAACCTATCAACCAGCCAACCAACCAGCAAACAAACCAATCAATACATTAAAAACCAGCCAGCTGACTAAACAACAACCCAACCAAGCAACCAATCAACCAAACAACTAACCAATCACACTCAACTAAAAAAAAACGCAACCAACCAGCCAATCAAGTCACCAACAAATAAACAAATAGGCAGTCCATGAACCAACAAGTCATCCAACCAACCAACTAATCAGCCACTCAGCCAACCAACCAAAAAACCAAACAACCACCCGAGCAACCAATAAATCAATCAACCAACCGACCAATAAATCAATGAATCAACCAGCAAACCAATAAATTAATCAGTCAACCAGCAAACAGCCAACCAAGCAATCAATCAATTGACCAACTCACCACAGAACCAACCAACCATCCAAGCAACCAAGCAAGCAATCACAGACACACACTTCCTCTCTCTCTCTCTCTCTCTCTCTCTCTCTCTCTCTCTCTCTCTCTCTCTCTCTCTCTCTCTCTCTCTCTCTCTCTCTCTCTCTCTCTCTCTCTCTCTATCACACACACACACGCACACACACACCAACTCACAATCACAAACACTCTAAAACATTCACTCACATACACACACACACACACACTCTCTCTCTCTCTCTCTCTCACTCTCTCTCTCTCTCTCTCTCTCTCTCTCTCTATCACACACACACACGCACACACACACCAACTCACAATCACAAACACTCTAAAACATTCACTCACATACACACACACACTCTCTCTCTCTCTCTCTCTCTCTCTCTCTCTCTCTCTCTCTCTCTCTCTCTATCACACACACACACGCACACACACACCAACTCACAATCACAAACACTCTAAAACATTCACTCACATACACACACACACACTCTCTCTCTCTCTCTCTCTCTCTCTCTCTCTCTCTCTCTCTCTCTCTCTCTCTCTCTCACCATGAGCTACTGTCCATGGGCTCCTATAGTATCCACCGAAAGCGGTGTCACGAGGAACGGCGAGTCTCTTCGGCTTGGCCACCCCGACACGGCTCTGTGCACAAGAAGGACATAAAATATGGGTGGCTGTTTTCTGTGTTCACCTGGTGTTTCTCGCAGCTAAAGATCATATCATTGCCATATCATTGGCACCTTGCCGTCTTGACAGACGATAGTTTGTGCTTTAAAAAGGCATAATAACTTTTAACTATGGCGGTAGCGAGTGTGACTGATTAGGCCAATTTGCGCTGTAAATGTCCGTTCACAGTGGGTGCATGTGAACACGTGGTCATTTCCACCATCATGCACCATCTTACGTCTCAAACGCTTGGTGTGTGACTTTTCTGCAATAATTTTCTCCTTTGACTTTATTCCATTTCTGATATTTGCCCTCCATGCAACGCGTTCAGCGGCGACTTGCTCCCAATGTGCATTATCAATGCCTGTATCAATCATGTCCCGCTTACACACATCTTTGTATCGTAGTAGAGGCCGACCCTGAGATCTCTTACCCATCTGTAATTCACCAAAAAAGATATCCTTTGGTATTCTACCATCATCCATCCTCCTAAGATGTCCTATCCATCTAAGTCTACGAAGACTGAGCATGGAATAAACTGTCACACAACCTGATCTTTCCAATACTTCAGTATTTGTGATTTTGTCTTGCCACTTAATACCAAGAATTCTTCGCAGACACCGCATATGAAAGCTGTTTAAATTGTTCTCTTGGTGTGAGTAAGTTGTCCAGGTTTCACTGCCACAAGTACCTCTCACTGTCACTGTTTCACGCAGCTAAAGAAGTACAGGAGAAACTAAGTTATACAGAGATTGTTCCATAATTCAAGGAGAGACTGGCCGACTGACTAGAATGCCGGGTTCTCCTTTGAGGTCGATCAAGCCTCAATAAATAGGCACCGGGATATTTTCCCCTATTTCAGTATGTTGTACCTAGTATATGTGCAGACACACCATTTCGCATCCCATCAGCAGTGTTTACCGCCACCTTTCACAACAGTTTCGGGTGACTGGTCTGCACTCCAGCCGCGATGTGGTCATTATAATGCCGACAGCTTTACCCTATTCAGATCTCTGGTACATACCGGCTGGGGCTGGGTCGATCCCATAGTCGTACTGGTCATTAGCAAATGCCGAAATCAGCATGGCAAAATGGATAAGCGCGCTCGCTCAGGTCATCATTCCCGTGGATTGATGCCGAAGTAGCGGGCACAATCCCAACACCGGCCAGCTGGACTAAAATATTAACTTCTCGTCTTTGACTTGGAGACGTAAATTACAAGTACCTCTCAAGTCGGAGTGGGTTCGCCAGTTGACGAGGGACACTAGTAATAGGAGAAGCTAATCGACACGGAAAAATCAGTTCATTGCACTAGAAATATATGCACGTGTTTGGACTATAAATTTCAAAGCGAGCGAACCCAAATTTAAAATAAACAAAAATTAGCAAATGCAATCTGGCGCTACTGAGATTGAACCCAGAGCTACTGAATTAGTAGGTGAGCGCATTAACCATTGTCAGACCATGACTTTTCAGTGCCACTACAAAGAAGTAAAGGACCACTTTTCACGCCTGGGGGATTATTGGCAGGCTCGGCCATGGGAATGTTATTCCCAAGGGAATCCCATGGGAAAGATCCCATGGGATGGGATGAGATGGGACAGGCATAAATTACCATGGGATGAGATGGGATGGGACAGAAAAATATGTCCCATAGACAAGTCTGCCAGGTTTGGCCATGGGAATGTCAATCCCATGGGAATGTTCCCATGGGATGGGATGAGATGGGACAGGCAAAAATTACCATGGGATGGGATAGGACGGAAAAATATGTCCCATGGACAAGCCTGAATATTGGGCATATGGTGCACCACCCACATTTTACTCAGTGCGTGGTGTGGTCAGTATCAAGACATTTCGCCTGGTTTGATCTAAGAACCGAGGATAATTTACAAACTTGAATCCACCCCAAATGAGAATGCAACCTGTGACCACTGGGGCGACAAGGCTAGTTGCATATCCTTTACAGGACGCAGCAGTCAACTCCAGCATCTTTTGAAAGTTTGTGCTTTTTGAACGACCAGTACTCATACCATTGTTTGGAAACCAACGCTAGGCGGTATGCTTCCAAATTGCCCGCAGCTGTGTTTCGAATGCGGTATTCAGGAATACGAATTGCATTCGTAACCTCTTCGTCACACACCTGATAGAGGAGGGTATCTTCTAAAAACGGTCAGTTGATATGTTTGAGGAGCGGCTGACCGTGTGGCTAGAATGCCGGGTTCCCCTTCGCGAGACGCGGGTTCGAATCTTCGGTAAGCTGTGGATTTTTTTCTGTCGGGGACAGAAAGAAAACCCTAACCTGCACAGTTCGAGGCGACTGCACTAGCCAGGCGGACTTAATTCCTCAGACTCAAAGACGCCCCTGCCATACACCGCAAGGTACTATATAGGCAGTAAATGACAGTTTTAATAACATATGTTTGCCCTTACTTTCTGAAGCAGATGGTTGGACAACATGGGAGGTCGCTTAACCCCCAGATAGCCAGTTGCCGTGAAGTTGAATGGGTTGTCTTCGCTGAGCCATGGGTCAGTCATGTTTAAACTGTGCGGTTCAGGGATATTTATTCCGGGTAATGCATTCACAAAGGTCAGGCCACTGTGGAAGTTCAACGGCAGAGTGTACAGTCTAATTCGGGCTCCCTGTCTAATTAGATGCCTGCCTTATCTTACTATGGTTATATACCTGAAATAGATAAACACTTTATGTAACGGAATGAAGAAAACTGTTGTTAACTGGGTTTTGTGTGTGTGTTTTGTTTACTACCGAAGAGGGCCCTAATAGTTAGTTATTTAGTCAGTCAGTCAGTCTGGTACGTAGGGAGGTATGTAGGTAGGTAGATAGATAGGTAGTTAGTTAGTTAGTTATTTAGTTAGTTAGCTAGTTAGTTAGTTAGCTAGTTAGTTAGTTAGTTAGTTAGTTAGTTAGCTAGTTAGTTAGCTAGTTAGTTAGCTAGTTAGTTAGTTAGTTAAATAGTTAGTTAGTTAGTCAGTCAGTCAGTCAGTCAGTCAGTCAGTTAATTAGTTAGTTAGTTACTTAGTTAGTTAGTTAATTAGTTAGTTAGGCAGTTAGCTAGTTAGGTAATTGGTTAACTAGTTAGGTAATTGTTTAGCTAGTTAGTTATTCAGTCAGTCAGTCAGTCTGTTAGGTAGGTAGGTACGTAGGTAGTTAGTTAATCAGTCAATTAGTCAGTTAGGTAGGAAGGTAGGTAGGTAATTAATTAGTCAGTTAGTTAGGTAGGGAAGTAAAAAGGTAGTTAGGTAGGTAGGTAGTTATTTAGTAGTCAATAAGTCAGTCATTCAGTAGGTAGGTAGGTAGTCAGTCAGTCAGTCAGTCAGTCAGTCAATCAGTCAGTCAGTCAATCAGTTAGTTGGTTAGTTAATTAGTTAGTTAGTTAGTTAGTTAGTTACTTAGTTAGATAGTTAGTTAGTTATCTGTTGGGGTGCCATACTTGCAATGCGAACATGCCCACAGGTGCGCAGATCCTCCTCCCAACATAGACATCAGCGTCAGACGGCTAATAGTGCCAGTTTTCTGTTGGTTGACGAGACCCATAATTCTCCCGATGTGTCTCTTATGTCTTTCTCTACAATTTCTTACTCCCGAGTCTCTCATTCTATACAACGGGGTGGAATCACTGGCGTCAAAGTTCTTCGCTGTCCACATCTTTCTTTAGATCCTGTTTTCATCCGAGTACACCACGACAGAATGGATAAGAACGCTCGTTCTTAAACATCCGGTGTGCTGATGCCGAGGTAACGGGTTCAACCCATACACCGGACAGTTGGCCTAAAATGTCGACTTCTCGTCATTGACTTAGGTACACTCATTATAAGTAATTTAGAAGTCAGAGTGGGTTCGCCTGATGATTGAATGACACTGGTAATAGGGAAAGCTAATTAAGTCCAGTGGTAATAGAAGTAGTAGCACGTATATGGACTCCGCATGAGTTCAAAGCGAGAGAACACACACACACTCACACACACACACACACACACACACACACTCACTCACGCACGCACGCACGCACGCACGCACGCACGCACAGATATCTATCAATCCAAGAATAGCCCTGGTGTTTCCGGCGTCTGTAAGGAAAGCAAATTGTAGCATTTAAGGCCACCTGTAGCAAATGGAAACACTATGATGTGTAGCAAATGGTAATACTATTTGTATCAAATGGTCACACTATAATATGTAGCGAGTGTCGTAAAAGGCCACCAAGGATGGTTGTCCTGAGACTGGCTACCAAATCCTGTAGCTGCAAAATTCCGACCAATCAAGAACACGTTTACAAAGTGCGTGGCGTAGGTTAATTAAGAGCCTAAGCTGCATTGGCAGACAGACAACATTAGAACAAGAAGAATAGAACAAACACCCACACGTACATCGGGAACCTACGGCTGGGTTGAGAATATTATGAACTCTTATATCAGATACATGGTTGCTGTTTTTGTTGACAATCATTCTATGGAGATCCCCGATGATGACGAGTATATAAACCTGAGGGAAAAGTCGACAGTACTTAGTCTCATTTTTCAATATCATAATGTGCCATGATGTTTGCGGAACGTTACTGTCATCCTGGCCCGTCGAACAGATTCTCGATCTTTCCCAGTTCTCCTGCCTCATGAAAGTTCGTGCCTTTCTACAATGTACTGTGTCTAGTTTCGTGCTGTTCGACCCGTGTCTCGTCTTCTATGACCCATGTTTTCTTTTAACCAATAATCTTTCGAAACTACAAGTGTGATGTTTAATGATAGAATGGCACCTTGCCGTCTTGACAGACGATAGTTTGTAAAACGAAATTGTACCTATACATAGCCCAAATCCTGGGCTTGCTTGCTTGCTTACGTTTGCTGGCTGTGAACTCCAGCATGAAGTCCTGTATGTCGGATGAAGACATCCAGTCGTCCAACATCAATGTGATGTCATACCGGACTGAGGTGTGCGTGAGTATCCGTTATCCCATGGCGTCTAGCTTATTGGTGTGCAGACTGGTGGTTCCTCGCCGTGCAGGCAGATACTCTCCGACTTGGGAAGAATCAGCGATCCTACTAGGTTAGCCAGGACCCCGAAGGGACCTGTTACTCAGGACGCACGACTAGGGCGTGTTAGTAGGTCTTGGCCAGTATAGAATATTGCCCTGGTGCCTTGGAAGCACCTCTGCGTCCCAAAGCCTGGGCTGAATTTAGAGACCATGTGTTGCTATTGCAGCTTGATCGATCCCCCCTCAACTCTGTCTGTCTGTCTGTCTGTCTGTCTGTCTGTCTGTCTGTCTGTCTGTCTGTCTGTCTGTCTGTCTGTCTGTCTGTCTGTCTGTCTGTCTCTCTCTCTCTCTCTCTCTCTCTCTCTGTGTGTGTCTCTCTCTCAGACTGACTAGTTTGCTCCATAGGAAATGCATCACCAATACATCTGGAACAAGACAAGCTGCAGATGTTGCAATGCTCTAACTGTCCGTTTGTCGGAGCTTCGATCCTAGCCCAGTAGAAAACCAAAGCGTAGGACTTGATCTGACCTGCCATGTATGTAGGTTGCATTTCCTCGCACCAGGATAAGGTTTGTGTCCTTCCAATTGCACCCTTCAGCCCAAAGCCATTGGTACAACGTGGAGTGTCGGTTTTTGGTTAGCGCTGCCCAAAATTCGGCGCCAACTGAAAGTTCGTAAAACCGTATACTGTTATACATTAGTTTAGTCATATCTGACTAAGATCTGACTAAAGAAGTTAAACATAATCAAGGTATTTCAGTGTCAGAGACACGTTGCTGTTTATAAGCTAGTTGTCTTTGTTGTGCAGATATTATGGAGTATCGGTTTACTCCTGGTTCAAGTATTCTGAGAAGGTTTCTGTTATATTTTAATGTATTATAGCTTAATACTAGTCAGCTAGAACTCTCCTATAGACTAGAATAATATAAGACTAGTAAGTTAGAACTCTCCTATAGACTAGAATAATTTAATACTAGTCAGCTACAACTAATATAGAAAATTAAATACATGTTAATGAGGATACATTGGAGGTGGTAGAAAATTGCGAATATCTCGGGTCATTTATTACCAACAATGGTGACACAAAGAAGGAAATTAAAAGACGAATATTTATTGCTCTTTAAAGACTAAACCAACTGAATAAATTATGGAATGGGACAAACAGAACTACACAAATTAGATTTTTAAGAGCATGCATCTTCCCCATTGCAACATACGCCTGTGAGACCTGGACACTTACTGAACAAGCTGAACAGCGCATAAATGCCTTTGAATATAAATGTTATAGACGAGTTCTAAGATTATCTTGAATAAAGAAAAGAACAAATGCATCCATCCTTCAAGAGCTGAATACTGAAGAAGGTTGGCTATTAAAGACGATAAAACAAAGAAAATTAAAATATTTTGGTCACTTGAAACGTCATGAAAGTTTAGAAAGAACAATAACGGAGGGGTATATGCCTGGGAAGAAAGGAAGAGGAAGGCCAAAGAGAAGATGGGTGCAGGATGTTGCTGATGATCTCCAGATGGGTGTATCGGACGCGGGACATCTTGCTAATGATCGAGGAAGTTTTCCGGAAGGTTGTTATGGGAGCGAGGTTCTGTAAAGGAAATGCCGCTGATTGAACTCTCGTATAGACTGGACTAATGTAATGGTAGTTAGTTAATAGTACGCTAGAATTCTCCTACAGACTGGACTAATTTAAAAGTACTAACTACTAAGCTCGAATTCTCCTATAGACTAGACTAATTTAATACTAGTAAGCTAGAATTCTTCTGTAGATTAGGCTTAGCTCATTCTTAAAATACCTGAGATAGATGTTTCCGATTCCTATTTCTAGACAGCTATATAGAGGCCTTCCGATACATCGTTAGTGTGTCCTTCAGGAGGAATATGTCGTTTTCTAACAGTGCTTGAAAGTGTTGGAATGAGCTTCTTTCTCGACTTTCTAAGCGTGCAAAGTCCTTTTACCAAAATGTATCCACTTCTTTTGATCTGAGCTCGATTATCTCATCTCAACTTGTTCCTCTTGTACTTTGTGGTGTCAATGTTAAGCTTAAACAATGGGAGAGTGCCCGTTTATGGCCTTCATATATACAGATTTCCACGGACTCCCGATTCAGTGTAGGCTGAAGTGCACGAATGCATACAACAAATGTTGTATATCCTTTGCAGGACGTTGCTATAAACCCTAGGTTGAATTTCTAGGCAATCTTTACGTTCACTAGTTTGCCATTTGTCCGCTCCGTGACAAAGACGTTACAGACGCGGTTCGTAATTCTGCTCACCTGTGTTCGAAACACAACTGTGACCGATTTGGCAGCAGAGCGTGTCGAGCTGGGTTTTTTACTTGTTGGTATGAGAGCCGGTCGTTTGGAAAGCAATGGCAAACTACTGAACGTAAATTTGCCAAGGCTTCAACAATAGCAGTGCTAGTCTTGACAGCGATGTCCTGTAAATAGGATATGCACACACAAAAATGGCTGCCATTGTTTTCTGAACGAGAAGTCCAACTTAAATGCCGGTGTAAGGATTGATTCCCCTCCTTTGTCATCAGCGCACCAAAAGTTTCAGATAGATTTCTGTATCCTTTTGCCTTTTAGCCCGCTAACCGAAATAGGTGGCCATGTGTTTCACTCACTTTCGCAGATGACGAGCTCTGGTGCGGACCCAACGTCTGAACTTGTTCATAACACTATGAGTGCAGTTTGCTATCAACCACACAAATGGGCCCGTTAAAACTAATGGACATAACCACAGTTTCTATTGTAATTAAATTACATGCGTGGACAATTTTAAACAGCTGGACAACATATAATAATAATAAAAGCAACACAACATTCACACACGTTGTATTCATTAAGGTGGAGAGAGGAAAGTTTCGTGTGGAATGGCTCACCTCGCTTCAGAGGCCACAGATTGTGAGGATTGTATGGATACTTTTGCCCTGGTCATGCGAGAGTACGGGGGAATGAAAAGGCTGATAGGCTGGCAGGGAATGCACCTCTTGGTGGCAGATTTACCCATGGACAAGGGGGAGGTGGTCGGGCGTCTGTGGAGAAGGTGGGAGTACAGATTCAGAACCCATATGTGGAAAGAATGAGATTGCGGGGGATCGGCAGGGGTTCTGGAAGAATCTCAAAACTGAGAGGGAAGACCAGGAGAACTTTCAATCAGATAGCGGTGGGAGCGATTAGTAGTGTGTGCCATGAGCCTATATTAGGTCATGGAATAGTGAACCGAGAGAATACAGGTCTTCACGCAATTCAGCGTGAATTTATAGATGCACGCATTGCACGAAGACGGCAAGGCAAATTGTAAGCGAAGGGACATCGTCTCTTCGAGGCAGTCAGTTGGACGAGAGCCTTGGTCAAGTCTGGACATGGTTCTTTGTTACAGTAGCACGGCCACAAATTGCGCCGATATGACATGTTGTTAGGAGTTGTGTTCGTTCAGTAGTTTTGTTAATTCGCAGCGTTCAGAAATTGTGCTAGTATGAACGAAGTGTGCCGGTCTCCCTGGTCGAGGAGTTAGCAGCTTTCTCCGTAACACCTAACACTCTCGTGGTTGACGTGAGCGCACCAGAATTGGAAGCGGTTTGAGTTGCGCCAGTGACTTATGAGAGTATGGAGCCGGTCGCTCAGAAAGTCGTGGCGTGCTGGTGAGCGTATTCTAGCCTAGGAATCAACATACAGCCGAAAGATGACGGTGTTGAAACAGGATGGAAACGCGGGGGAAAAAATGAACGAAGTGTATTTCGTGATTAGTCAATACATTGTGGAAACATTTATATGAGTTGAGTATTGCGCTCTGCGTTCAGTATTGTGAGTTGCTCTGAAGTAAAGAATGACTGCATTAACCGACACCAATAGAAAGTTCAGCTGCAGTTTCAGCAACAAATATAAATATCAGAAGATAATATATACCACGCTGAAGCCGCGGTAGCCATAGGCCTAATAACGATTATTCTAACGCCATTTCCTTCGTCCATTCGTTTCGCTGACAATTTTCGCCTATGGCAGTGTGACTCTTAGCTGACTGTTGAACGAGGGGACGGAGCGCGCATAGGAATGACCTGAGTGCAGTGATGTCGGTACTTAGCTCAACTCAACTCAACAGGCCAAGAGAGGCATCATGCTGCATGGGCAATACATGGTCTCTAATTTCATCCCAGACTTTGTGTTATGGAGAGGTATAACTCCATTTTACAAACTATCGTCTGTCCAGACGGCCAGGTGCCAGTCAGTTAACAAATAACAGAATAAATCACTGTTATAAAATATACTTATGTATTATTGATCATGGACATACAATCTGTGAGCAATGTGTATGTTACAGATAGCATGCTTGTGTACAGGCGGCTGTGACGAAACCACTAACTTCAATGTACAACCTGCTCCGATTAAACAGTGCATCATAATGTACGGACATGTGTTATCAAACATTACATTCTACATGAATCTTTAATGAGCCCAAATATTACATTCCATAAAGATCATTAGTGATGTCACGGTTTAATTCATCAAGGATATCTAATTATGGCAAATATTGATTTTCATAATGACCTCTCGTGATCCAAATATCACGTTCCATAAGGATTTCTAATTGGCACCGGATATTACTTTCCCGAAATACTCATAGCAAACGCAAATATCATAGCCCACAAGGATCAAATGAGCCAAAATACAACATTTCACAAGTATTTTTAATGAGCCAACGTATCACTTTCACCAAGAAGGATCTCGAATAAGCCAAAATATCACAAGTGTCTACATTGAGCCTAATGTCACATTCCACAAATCACATTCACCAAGAAGGATCTCTTTACTGAACCAAAAATATCACATTCCCAAAGTATCTATATTGAGCTTAATATTGCACTCCACAAATATGTATAATGAGTCTAATATCGCATTCTACTATTGTTTATAATGAGCCTAAAATCACATTCCACAAGGATCTCTAATGATCCCAAATATATCTTTCACAAGAATATCTATTGTGACTGACATTTCGCAATTCACACTGGTGTCTCACGTGCTCAAATCACATTCCACAAGAATCTCTATTGAGCCCAAATATTATTCTCACAAATACCTACAGGGAACCCACATTTCACATTATTCAAGGATCTATAATGGGCACCACATCACATTCGAAAAGAATCTCTAATGATTCCACAAAGATCTTAAAAATATCAAATGTCACAAGGGAATCATTTAGCCCACATATCACATTTCACAAACATTCCCGATGATCCCAGCTATCACAATTCAAAAGTATTTCAAAGAGGCCGAATAATACACTTCACAGAGATCTATACTGAGCCCAAATGTCACATTTCTCAGGGACCTCTAATGAGCTCAAATATCGCATTTCGTTAGGATCTGCAATGAGCCCGACTATCACATTTCATTAGGATCAAGAATGAACCCAGCTATCACATTTCACAAGGACCTCTAAAGAGCCCGACCCACCACGTTTCATTAGGATCTCGAATGCTCCCAACTATCACATATCATTAAAATCTCTACTGGGCCCAACTATCGCATTTCACAAGAATCTGTACTGAGTCCAACTACCACATTTTATTAGGATCTCGAATGAGTCCAGACATGACATGTCACAGTGAGCTCAAATATGCCATGTTAAGGGCGTCTTTAGACGAACACTGTATAACGATTTACAAACAGGTCAAAAGAAAACACACGTCACACTTTATTTCGCATGCTTCACATGAAATCATAATCACATTGTAATTCACATGCAGCCGAAATGAATAACACAAACATTATTTATCAAATGCCTCTGATGAATCTGGACATTATATTATATTTCACTAACATTCCCGATGAATCTGGACATTACATTATATTTCACAAACATTTCCAATGAAGCTGGACATTACATTATAGTTAACAACATTTCAGACGAATCTGGACATTACATTATATTTTACAACATTTCAAACAAATCAGGACTTTACATTATATTTCACAAACATTCCCGATGAATCTGGACACTACATTATATTTCACAAACATTAACAATAAATCTGGATATTACATTATATTTCACAAACATCCCCGATGAATCTCAATATTAAATTATTTTTCACAAATATTTCATTCGAATCTCAACATTACATTATATTTCACAACATTTCATACGAATCTGGAAATTACATTACATTTCACAAACATTCCTGGTGAATCTGGACATTTTATACATTTCACAACATTTCAGACGACTCTGGACATTACATTATATTTCACAACATTTTAGACGAATCTGGACTTTACATTATATTTCACAAACATCCCCAATGAATATTGACAATACATTATATTTCACAAACATTTCAGACGAAACTGGACATTACATTATATTTCACAATATTACATACAAATCTGGAAATTGATTTATATTTCACAAACATTCCCGGTGAATCTGGATATTGCTAAATATTTTTTTTTTTTTTAAACATTTCAGACGAATCTGGACATTACATTGTATTTCACAACATTTCAGATGAATCTGGACATTACATTATATTTCATAAACATTCCCGATGAATATGAACATTGCAAAATATTAAAACAAAAACATTTCCGACGAATGTGGACATTACATTATATTTTACAAACATTTTCTATGAATCTAAACATCACATTATATTTCACGATATTTTCAGGCAAATCTGGACATTTAATTGTTAATTAGCTGTGCGTCCTTTAAGGGACGTCGCATTCAAACCCGTCATTTATTGGTTTTTTGTGACTATGTTGTGGCTAGGTTACGTCCATTGCTTACTAAACGACCAATGCTTATTCCATTGTGAAAATCAGCGCTAGCGATCTACTGCCGCATTACCTGCGGTTAACTGTTAGCGCGGTATGTCGAGATTCTGAAACTGCGTTCATTGCCCTCAAACCGCAGATAACGACAGTCAATAAATTCTATTTCTAAATATCACAACTTTGCTCGTTTAAACACGCACGTACAATTTTATACCACAACTAGTTTGAATGAACCCTTGCAGCACACTGTCTTTGACATATTTCTCCAGTGTTACCACATACTCTATTTCACATCTTTTGAATACAGCTCCAATGAAACCATATACCATATTTCACATTTTCCACACACACTCCAATGAAACCATACACCATATTCCACATCTTACACACACACTCTCCATTGAAACCATACACCATATTTCACATCTTCCACATACACTCCAATGAAACCATACACCATATTCCACATCTTACACACATACTCTCCATTGAAACCATACGCCATATGTTACAACTTTCAGACATATCTACAATGAAATCATATACCATATTTCACATCTTCCACACACACTCCAATGAAACCATACACCATATTCCACATCTTACACACACACTCTCCATTGAAACCATACACCATATTTCACATCTTCCACATACACTCCAATGAAACCATACACCATATTCCACATCTTACACACATACTCTCCATTGAAACCATACACCATATTTCACATCTTCCACACACACTCCAATTAAACCATACACCATATTTCACATCTTACACACACACTCTCCAATGAAACCATACACCCTATTTCACATCTTCCACACACATCTCCAATGAAACCATACACCATATTTCACATCTTACACACACGCTCCAATTAAACCATACACCATATTTCACATCTTACACACACACACACTCTCCAATGAAACCATACACCCTATTTCACATCTTCCACACACATCTCCAATGAAACCATACACCATATTTCACATCTTACACACAAACTCTCCAATGAAACCATACACCATATTTCACATCTTACACACACACTCTCCAATGAAACCATACACCCTATTTCACATCTTTCACACACATCTCCAAGGAAACCATACACCATATTTCACATCTTACACACAAACTCTCCATTGAAACCATACACCATATTTCGCATCTTCCACACACACTCCAATGAAACCATACACCGTATTTCACATCTTCCACACACATCTCCAAGTAAACCATACATCATATTTCACATCTTCCACACACATCTCCAATGAAACCATACACCATATTTCACATCTTACACACACACTCTCCAATGAAACCATACATCCAATTTCACATCTTCTACACACACTCCAATGAAACTATATACCATATTTAACATATTCCACACACACTCCAATGAACCCATACACCATATTTCACATCTTCCACACACATCTCCAATGAAACCATACACTATATTTCACATCTTCCACACACATTTCCAATGAAACCATACACCATATTTCACATCTTACACACACACTCTCCAATGAAACCATACACCATATTTCACATCTTACACACACACTCTCCAATGAAACCATACACCCTATTTCACATCTTCCACACACATCTCCAAGGAAACCATACACCATATTTCACATCTTACACACAAACTCTCCAATGAAACCATACACCATATTTCACATCTTCCACACACACTCCAATGAAACCATACACCGTATTTCACATCTTCCACACACATCTCCAATTAAACCATACACCATATTTCACATCTTCCACACACATCTCCAATGAAACCATACACCATATTTCACATCTTACACACACACTCTCCAATGAAACCATACATCCAATTTCACATCTTCTACACACACTCCAATGAAACTATATACCATATTTAACACATTCCACACACACTCCAATGAACCCATACACCATATTTCACATCTTCCACACACATCTCCAATGAAACCATAAACTATATTTCACATCTTCCACACACATTTCCAATGAAACCATACACCATGTTTCACACCTTCCACACACACTCCGATGCAACCAAACACTATATTTCACATCTTCCACGCACCTCCAATGAAACCAAACACCATATTTCCCATCTTTGATAGTAGTCTACGTGGCAAGTGGTTATGCCCCTGTCATTTTTCTTACATGCTTTTCAGATACATCTCAAATGAAACCGTGCACCATATTTCGTAGCGTAAAGACTAGAGATTAAACCATACGGTACATTACATTGTCTGTCACAAACAGCTATATTTTTTACTATACAGCATGTTTTAACTCACAGACAACTAATACATATATCATTTCCCAAACTTTGCTACTGAAACTAGGCGCAATACGTTATTTCTCAATCACCTCCATTTAAACCATAGGTCATATTTTTATTTCACAAGCATATCTTAGTAAATCATGTATCTAATTTTACTTCAAAAGCACCTCTTTTTACACCACACGTCACATTTTGTTTCACAAACAGATCTCATTACATTATGTAATGTACTTCGCAGTCACCTCTTTTTAAACCATGCGTAACATGTTATTTCACAAACAGATCTTGATTACACCGTGTACTTCATTTAACTGTGCAATCATTCCCTATTAAACCTTATACCACATTTTATTTTGCAAACAGGCATGATTAAATCGTGTCCTATATTTCACTGTTCAATCACTATTTATTAAAATATATGTGACATTAATTTCATACACATCTCTGAGTATACCACATATCACAGTTTACCTCACAATCGCATTGTATTAAATTATGTCACGTTTCATCTCACAACTAAATCTCCCTAAAGCATGTATCATGTTTTATTTCACAAACAACTCTGATGACACCATATATCACATCATTTTACTTCACAATTACCTCTTATTAAACTGTGTGTCACATTTTATTTCACACTTTTAAGTCCACCACAAATATCAGTTTACCCCATAATCACCTCTTATAAAACCAGATGTCACATTTGATTTCATAACTAGATCTCACTAAACCAGTTATAACATTTCATTTTTCAAACAGCTGTGATGAAATCACATATCACATTTTACTTCTCAATCACCTCTTATTAAGCCAGATGTCATATTTTATTTCACTGCTAGTTCTAACTAAATCATTTATCACATCTCATTTTACAAACAACTCCGATGAAACCATTTATCACATTTTACTTCAAAATCACATCTTATTAAACCATATGTCACATTTTATTTCACAAACGCTTTTAATCAATCCGTATATCAAATCTTGCAATAAATTAGATCAAAAACATTATCTGCTCTGTATAGATCAGGGACGGGGAACCACCGGCCCGCGGGCCGTATAGGAGCCGAGAAATCTTTTGGTCTGGTTCTGCCAAGGCAATCGCAGGAGGAACTCCAGATGTAACACATCTAGGAGCTTCGTAGTAATCATTACTAAATCTAGTAGCAGGATCATCAATGCCAGCTAACAGCATACGCCTCACAAAAGAGAAGAAGTTCCAGCCATCACATTACGGGTGAGTTTATTATTTGACCACATATAACAGACTAATTTTAAGTTGATAATTTTGTATGGCCAGCGAATGATGTTATAAATATATAAGTGGCCACCGGCATAAAAAAAAGTGGTATTTAATTGTAAATTCACCGCAAACAAACCGCGTAGCTACTTTTAGCACTGACCTAGATCTGGTGAGATCGTCGATTTTCAGAATAGGGATATCGGGATTCACTTCGTGGTCGACAGGTGTATAGATAATTTCGCCAAGTGTGTTTAGTGCTTCTTGTGTGTTTTTATATTGTTTTCATAATGAATTTTGTTGACCTGTCAGCTTTGGTACACTAACTCAAACCCTAAACCTACCCCACTCTCAAGTTTCACAGCGTATCAACACACCCCTACACCCATTATAGAATCACCCTAATGTCAAGCGATTTCCCGGGAACTCCCGGAATTCCTTTGTTTACGGTGAATTAAAAATGAAATGCCAAAAAACGTTTCTCACACTTAGTTTAGATGAAAAACATTTTCTGCTCAGCTTAGATAAAAGAAAAAAAAAAACATTATTTGCTCATTACGATTCTCGTTAAGCACATGGAAACTGGTCAGAACATTTCCCTTTCATCGGCGGCAAGAGATGCTCGTGCGGCGTGTTCTTCGGAATGCCCTGGCCTGTCTGACCTTCTCTCCCTACTGAATCAAGTTCTTGGAACTTCTGGGCTTCCAGGAGAGGCTTCTCAGCTCTGAACGTGGATAAATGAGGTCGAGCCTGGTCGGAAAGAAACGTGTAGTTACTTAAAGTGGTTTTATGGCAGCCATGATGATTGTCATTGCGTGATTGAGTTGTAGGTGGGGCGTGAGGGGTTAAAGTATTTACACGTGCATTTAAACTATGAGTCGAAAACCCAATTCCACTGCCTTTAGATGTTTAGTCAGCTACCTGTTATTTATTAGGGTATCATCCTTGCATTCCGGACTAGTCCATAGGTGCTAAGATCCCCCCCCCCCCCCCCCCCCCCCACAGACATACATATGCATCATCGTTGGACGACTAAGAGCGCCATTCTGTTCTCTTTGACGCGGCCCCTCGTTCTCCCAAAATTTCTCTTGTGTCTGACCATGCCAGTTCTTACTCCCAAATCTCTTATTCTGGACAACGATGTGGATTCATTGGCGTTAAAGTTTTCAACTCTCTGTTTCTGTGGATGTCTGATTATTGTCCATGTCTGGCAAGCATGCAACAGTATAGGATCTACTGCAACTGACATTATTTCATTGATGAATACATTTCCCGTCTTACTAATGGCTACTTCAGCCTTAGCCAATGTTGTTCAAATCTCTACAATACACCTTATATAAGATATTATAACTACCATGAGATAGTTGAACCGATTCACATGTTTAAGAATTGTCCTATTTACTTGGATTAAGTTTGTTAGTTGCATATCCTTTACAGGACGTCGCAGTATGTCTCAGCCTGTTATGGCTGTGTGTGATCTCTTGGTGTGTTTATGTTCAGTAGTTAGTTTACGTTCAGTAGTTTGCCACTGATTTCTGAACGACCGGCACCCATACGATTTTATAAAAACCCAACGCCAGGCGTTTTGGTGTCGAATTGCCCGCAGCTGTGTTTCGAATGCGGTATTCGGGGTTACGAACTGCTTCTAAAACTCCTTCACCACGGAGCCGGCACTAGAATGATACATTGTGGTATTTGTCTCTTCTTGAAGACGACCATAATCTCTGTTTTCTGGCAATCTACTTCTAACCATTGTTATTGAACGAGATGTTTAGACAATGTTAATCTGGTTCCTTCGCAGAGTGGTTGTTGGTGTGTGAGTTCTCTGTGTGGGTTGTGTTACAAGGAAAAGACCGTGCTGTGGGTGGTTGAGGTATTCATAGGTTGTACGAGGTGGTTGTGGAGGATGGAGAGAGAGAGAGAGAGAGAGAGAGAGAGAGAGAGAGCAGCTAAGAGATATACAGACAGAGACAGAGAGAGACAAAGAGAGAGAGACAGACAGACAGGGAGATAGAGACAGACAGAGAGAGAGAGAGAGACAGAAACAGAGAGAGATGGAGAGATAGACAGAGAGATAGACAGAGAGATAGACAGAGAGATAGACAGAGAGATAGAGAGATAGACAGAGAGACAAAGATAGAGACCCAGAGACAGAGACACAAACAGAGACAAAGAGACAGACAGAGTGAGAGAAAGACAAGGGCGCTGAGACAGAGACACAGAGATAGAGAGACAAAGACAGAGACACAGAGACAGAGAGACAAAGATAGAGACACAGAGACAAATTCAGAGACACAGAGACAGAAAGACAAAGACGGAGACACATAGACACCGAGACAGAGAGACAAAGACAGAGAAAAAGAGAGACAGAGACACAAAGACACAGAGACAAAGACACAGACATATAGGCACAGAGACAGAGAGACAGAGACACATAGACAGAGAGACCACGACAGAGACACATAGACACAGAGACAGAGACAGAGACACATAGACACAATGACAGAGAGACAAAGACAGAGACACATAGACACAGAGACAGGGAGACAAAGTTAGAGACACATAGACACATAGATCGAGAGACAAAGACAGAGACACATATACAGAGAGACAGAGAGACAGAGACACATAGACACAGAGATAGAGAGACAAAGACAGAGACATATAGACACAGAGAAAGAGAGACAAAGACAGAGACACATAGACACAGAGACAGAGACAGAGACACATAGAAACAATGACAGAGAGACAAAGACAGTCACAGAGACAGAGACAAAGACACATAGACACAATGACAGAGAGACAAAGACAGACACATAGACACAGAGACAGAGACAAAGACACGTAGACACAATGACAGAGAGACAAAGACAGAGACACATAGACACAGTGACAGAGAGTTGTAATTATTTTGGTTTATATTTTTGTGCCCGTTTTTAACTCGAGCGCAGTTCACACACGTGCTAATACTACACGTAGTTGCTGCTGCTGGGGGAGTGCACTCGGCTGATGTGTGCGTGTGGATTAGCTTCCCCTATTACTAGCGTCCCTTGCCATCTGGCGAACCCACTCCCGCTTCTGAGGTACTTTTAATTTACGTCCCCAAGTGGAGGATGAGAAGTCAACATTTTAGTCCAACTGACAGGTGTAAGGGTTGAACCCTCGCCATCAGACGAAGTTTGAGAGGGAGTGATCTTATCCTTCTGGTATGTTGACGTACTGGTTGTTGGTGTTGTTGTATAAGTTGTTATTTTTGGTGTTGTTGTAGTAGTAGTAGTAGTAGTAGTAGTAGTAGTAGTAGTAGTAGTAGTAGTAGTAGTAGTAGTAGAAGTAGTAGTAGTAGCAGTAGCAGCAGCAGCAGCAGCAGTAGTAGTAGTAGTAGCAGTAGTAGTAGTAGTAGTAGTAGTAGTAGTAGTAGTAGTAGTAGTAGTAATAGTAGTAGTAGCAGCAGTAGTAGCAGTAGTAGCAGTAATAGTAGTAGTTGTAGTAGTAGTAGTAGTAGTAGTAGTAGTAGTAGTAGTAGTAGTAGTAGTAGTAGTAGTAGTAGTAGTAGTAGCAGTAGCAGTAGCAGTAATAGTAGCAGCAGCAGCAGTAGTAGTAGTAGTAGTAGTAGTAGTAGTAGTAGTAGTAGTAGTAGTAGTAGTAGTAGTAGTAGCAGCAGCAGTAGTAGTAGTAGTAGTAGTAGTAGTAGTAGCAGTAGCAGTAGCAGTAGCAGCTGTAGTAGTAGTAGTAGTAGTAGTAGTAGTAGTAGTAGTAGTAGTAGTAGTAGTAGTAGTAGTAGTAGTAGTAGTAGTAGTAGTAGCAGTAGCAGTAGCAGTAGCAGCTGTAGTAGTAGTAGTAGTAGTAGTAGTAGTAGTAGTAGTAGTAGTAGTAGTAGTAGTAGTAGTAGTAGTAGTAGTAGTAGTAGTAGTAGTAGTAGTAGCAGCAGCAGCAGCAGCAGCAGCAGCTGAAGAAACAGGAAGGGGAGGAGAAGAAGCTGGAGGAGGAAGTAGGAAAAGCAGAAGTAGGAGGAATTAGGAGGAGCTGGGAGAAGCAGAAGTAGATGGAATTAAGGGCAGATAGGAGAATCAAAAACAGGGGGAGGGAGGGATAGATAGGAGTAGGATTGGTGACATTATGAAGGCAGGGGCTTGGAGAATACGGTGTGAGTGAATAATGAAGAGAAATAGGACAGACTACTGAACAATTATTACATATATTAAACACGGCACCTTTATAATAAACTGCGGATTTCGCCAAGGCTGGCCTAGTAGATTTGATCCCATCACTTTCGGGCGCAGCATGGATGCTCTAGTCGGTCGCACTTTAGTGTAGTCAATTTTCACATCTTTCTACGTGCATTAATTGGTTTGATAGTAGTTGAAACAAATGTTAAACAATCGACACATTTCATAACGATATAAAACACATTGTCATTTATCCTTAAAAATGAAACAAACCAAATATTACAAGATCGAATAACTTCATAAGGATACATAACACATTGTCAGTTGTCTTCATGCAGTGCCTTCTCTACTACTTTGTTTCTTTTATCGTTCGGCATTGATTAACAAGAGTCGCGGTAGCGGGGCTAATATGTTTACCCGTCGGCTCGGTAGTCATCTGGTTGGATCTCCATAGAGGCGGACCTTTAAAAATACACCTGGGCAGTCTATTTCACTTTACGTTCAACTTTCTGAGGTCCGTTGTAAGGTATGTACACTGTGTCCGTGTATAGTATGTCTCACCTTTTCGCAGCAGCTACACATACCTGTTTGTATTTCCTATTGTTATATCTTGCTGCAGTCGTTGCTTCTCTTATGCATGCATGTTGCTTTATCGGGACTGCAGTCTGTTCCATTTTTCACATAGGACAGTGAGTTGCATTTTGTGTGATATTTACTGGCACAGGAACGGAGCATTATGGAGTGACTGCGAAGTTGGAACAGCGACTAACGACGAACCGTACAATTAATATAAATTCAAACTCCCAATACATGAACATTAAAACAAAACTGGCATGTTTACAGAAGGGAAAGGTGAAGAACGGTCACGTGACCTCCTTGTATAATATTAATGCGCTAAAGTTTAAGTGTGAAATCTGGTGTAGTAGAACTAAATAAACACACATGTAATGTTTAGCGCTCAAAGAAATAGAATAAAGAAGTAGTAACTTCCACACATGACCAACTATATATTACCCAAAACATTTGTCTTCATTAGCGAGGTCTATCATACAGATGAACACACAGCTATGGAATACGGACAGAATTCGTATCTAACCCTTAAAATAGCACGTAGCTCTCAGAATTTTATATCAAACCAACATTGGTCAAATAGCAACCACACCGGAATGTAATGCTGTGTCACACCTTGTTTTATGGATGGCCAAGCGTAATAATAAAAGTACACAGGCACCTTTCCATCTTGATAAACGATAGTTTGTTACATGTGCTTCAAAAAAGGCATAACTACAACCTTAGGCGATAGCAAATGCGACTGACCAGACCAATTCCCTCTGTAAATGTTCGTGTTATACCTCTCTACAACACAATGCCTACTAATGATGTTAGCAAGAAAGCAGAAACAACGACAATATTAGGCGTCCAAGACACAAACCTTGAGCATCCCTTCTATCGAGTTCAGCAGCCACTGTCTCTGGTAGGAGTAGGTAGTTAGAGCCTCGATGCTTTCATATCTGAAACATTATTGGAGACATATACTGTTAAAAAAAAAAAAAAAACCAACATTATTGCAGTTTCAATTGCGAACGTGCACCAACATTGTATTGACGATGCTGATTCGCCCACTGCAGTCGGTTCAGGCGATGCCGGTCCGTAAGAAAAGGACCTCTGTAGGGTCTTCTAGTCCAAAGACCAGCGTGGTGTAGTCGGTTCCTGACTGTTTGATCTAAAATTCGACGAGCTCCTGGCATTGACTGGACTGTGGAGGACGCAGATGCAAATAGATTCCTAAGGTGACGAAACCGTATGAAGCGGTCTTCGGCATCAGTTGTGATTCTGGGTCTTTCACTGTGCGGCCGGTCTGACACTGAGCCAGTTTCTTGAAATCGCATCCAAAGGCGACTAATGGTGCTTCTAACCACATTAAATTCTCTGGCTACTACACTTTGTGACTGTCCAGCCTGTAAACGTCCAATGATGATGGGTCGTTGTTCTGTAGTTAGATAAAGCCATACTTGCGCATTGAATTTTCAAATGAATTTAATCGACGAGAGTCTATCTTTTATAGGCGTTCAATAATATGGTCAGAGAGTTTTGTGTTCAGTATGCTTCAAGGGATTATCATGAACCTGTCACGAGTTATTGTCAAAAATGTTATTTTGACCATCGACGAATAACGAGGTGAGTACAATTCAGGTAACCAGGAGAAGTTAATGACCAGATGGACACAGTCGATAGGTTGACTGATGTCCAATCAGCGAATATATTTTATAAAAGTAACACCAAAAATATTGCGTTTCGTTGTTTGAACAGTATAGGTCGGCTAGACGATGGTTTCATAACTAGGAAGTGATAATAGAGTAGCACATACAGTGACTCAAACAGTGGCACATACAGTGACTCAAACAGTGGCACATACAGTGACTCAAACAGTGGCACATACAGTGACTCAAACAGTGGCACATACAGTGACTCAAACAGTGGCACATACAGTGACTCAAACAGTGGCACATACAGTGACTCAAACAGTGGCACATACAGTGACTCAAACAGTGGCACATACAGTGACTCAAATAGTGATACATACAGTGACTCAAACAGTGGTACATACAGTGACTCAAACAGTGGCACATACAGTGGCACATACAGTGACTCAAACAGTGGAACATACAGTGACTCAAACAGTGGCACATACAGTGACTCAAACAGTGGAACATACAGTGACTCAAACAGTGGCACATACAGTGACTCAAACAGTGGCACATACAGTGACTCAAACAGTGGCACATACAGTGACTCAAACAGTGGCACATACAGTGACTCAAACAGTGGCACATACAGTGACTCCAACAGTGGCACATGCAGTGACTCAAACAGTAGTACATACAGTGACTCAAACAGTGGTACATACAGTGACTCAAACAGTGGCACATACAGTGACTCAAACAGTGGCACATACAGTGACTCAAACAGTGGCACATACAGTGACTCAAACAGTGCTACATACAGTGTCTCATACATTATCTCATACGGTGTCTCATACAGTGACTCATACAGTGACTCATACAGTGACTCATATAGGGACTCATACATCGACTCATACAGTGACTGATACTGTGACTCATACAGTGAGTCATACAGTGTCTCAGACAGTGATTTGTCCTGTGTAGAACCCCCGCCCCCTCCATTCCCATAACAGCCTTTAAACATTCCCCTCATAAGCGCGTATGGCCGAATGGATAAAAGCGCCCACTCTTAAACTTCACGTGTACTGACGCCGAGGTAGCGGGCTCAGCCCACTATACCTGTCTGTTGAACTAAAATGTTGACTTCTCCTCCTTTACTTTCAGACGTTAATTACAAGTACCTCAGAAGTCGGTGTGGGTGCGCCTGATGGCGAGAGACACCGGTGATAGAGAAAGCCAATCCACAAGCAAACATCAGTCTAGTGAAATAGACGTAGTAACACTTGTATGGACTACGCTTGAGGTAAAAGCGAGCGAAATCAAATAAAACACAAAACCCCACAAAACGTAAGCCAGATGGCCCCCTTCCGATGATCTTGCTGTTAGCTTTTACTTAAGTTTAACACAGCATCTTTACTCGGTCAGACAGTCCCGTGAGAATCCACGCAGCTCATTAGCTAGAACTATTCCCCGTGGCCCACTATTTTCATTGTGTATTAAAATTAATCTTAGCCTGATGGTCTCACCAGAGAATAGATTCAATTGTATGGAAGGTAGTCTGACCTTGTTTTCTCTCTTGTCAGTGATATTATGATATACTATATACACAGATCCCTCTGCCTACCGTCTTACCGACTCACTCTATAAAGTGATGCTCTGTCTACCGTCTGACCAACACACTCTATAAAGTGATCCCCTGTCTACCGTCCCACAGACACATTCTATAAAGTGATCTTCTGTCTACCATCTTACTGACACACTATTTAAATGATCCTTTGTCTACCGTCTTACCGACACTCTATAGAGTGATCCTCTGTCTACCGTCTTACCGACATGCTATACAAAGAGATCCTCTGTCTACCGTCCCACCGACACACTCTATAAAAAGATCCTTCTGTCTACCGTCTTACCGACACTGTATAAAGTGATCCCCTGTCTACCTCCCACCGACACACTCTATAAAGTGATCATCTATCTACCGTCCCACCGACACACTCTATAAAGTGATCATATATCTACCGCCCCACTGACACACTCTATAAAGTGATCCCCTGTCTACCGTCTTACTGACACACTCTATAAAGTGATCCCCTATCTACCGTCTTACTGACACACTCTATAAAGTGATCCCCTGTCTACCGTCTTACTGACACACTCTATAAAGTGATCCCCTATCTACCGCCCCACTGACACACTCTATAAAGTTATCCCCTGTCTACCGTCCCACTGACACACTCTATAAAGTGATCCCCTATCTACCGTCCCACTGACACACTCTATAAAGTGATCCTCTGTCTACCGTCCCACCGACACACTCTATAAAGTGATCCCCTGTCTACCGTCCCACCGACACACTCTATAAAGTGATCCTATGTCTACTGTCTTACAGATACTCTATAAAGTTATGCTATGTCTCCGTCTTACCGACACATTCTATAAAGTGATCCTCTGTCTACCGTCCCACCGACAACTCTATAAAGTGATCCTCTGTCTACCGTCTTACTGACACTCTATAAAGTGAACCCCTGTCTACCATCCCACCGACACACTCTATAAAGTGATCATCTATCTACCGTCCCACCGATACACTCAATAAAGTGATCCTCTGTCTACCGTCTTACCGACACTCTATAAAGTGATCCCCTGTCTACCGTCCCACCGACACACTCCATAAATTGATCCTCTGTCTACCGTCCCACCGACACACTCTATAAAGTGATCCTCTGTCTACCGTCCCACCGACACACTCTATAAAGTGATCCCCTGTCTACCGTCCCACCGACACACTCTATAAAGTGATCCCCTGTCTACCGTCCCACCGACACACTCTATAAAGTGATCCTATGTCTAATGTCTTACAAATACTCTATAAAGTTATACTGTGTCTCCGTCTTACCGACACATTCTATAAAGAGATCCTCTAACAACCGATTTACCATATCACTCTATAAAGAGGCAGGGGGGCCTACCGTCATGAACTTGAGACCATAAGCAACAACTACCGACGGCTTCTCTCAAGCTCAGTCCGTCAACTGTTAGTCAATAATTCTTTGCAGAGCCTTACAATCACTTCCAGGCCCTGTGTGGCTGTTTGTGTAATACTAAGCAATTTTACGTTCAGTAATTTTCTTTCTGAATGAGAAGTCAACACTGACGTTTAGCTGATCTAACCACGTTAAATCTCTCAGCTACGCCGACCTCCAATGTGCATTTGACTGCCCTAAGTAGATGACCAAAATCTGGGGGAAATCGAATTTGTAAAAATAGACCTGGATTCCCAGGTCGGTCGACACATCTTAAAATGAGTACCAAACTGGAAACTTACTTGCGTAGTCTCCAAAAGATAGTTTATGGTTTAGAAAAGTGGTCTCCCACTTGGAAACTTGCTCGTGTGGTTTCCCGAAGATGGTCGCTGGCTTGGAAACTTCCTTACGTGGTTTCTCACTTGGAAATTTACTAGTGTGGTCTCCCAAATATAATCCCTGGCTGGGAAACTTATTTGCGTGGTCTCCCAAAGATAGTCGCTGGCTTTGAAACTTCCTTGCGTGGTCTCCCACTTGGAAACTTACTCGTGTGTTCACCCAAAGGTAATCCCTGGATGAGAAACTTACTCGTGTGTTCACCCAAAGGTAATCCCTGGATGAGAAACTTACTCGTGTGGTCTCCCAAAGGTAATCCCTGGATGAGAAACTTACTCGTGTGATCTCCCAAAGGTACTCCCTGGACGAGAAGCTTACTCGTGTGGTCTCCAAAAGATAATCCATGGCTGGGAAACTTACTCGTATGGTCTCCCAATGATAATCCATGGCTGGGAAACTTACTCGTATGGTCTCCCAATGATAATCCATGGCTGGGAAACTTACTCGTGTGGTCTCCCAAAGGTAATCCCTGGATGAGAAACTTACTCGTGTGGTCTCCCAAAGATAATCCATGGCTGGGAAAATTACTCGTATGATCTCCCAATGATAATCATTGGCTTAGAAACTTACTCGTGTCGTCTCAAAACGATAATCATTGGCTTAAAAACTTACTCGTGTGGTCTCCCATAGATAGTTTCTGGCTTGAACACCTTCGGTAGGGGCCGCTCTTGTCTCTTGGAGCCGCGAATGGAACCAGTCTGCCGAACCCGAGCCTTATGAGTTCTAAATTCTCTGATGTCGCTCGATGAGATCATGGCGGCAGAAACTGCGCCCTGTATTGTCAGAGAAGATGAATTAATCTCTCAGTCATGGCGTCAGGTCTTAGTCAGATATGACTGAGCTACTGTATGACAGTAGACGGTACTAAATGCTTTCTGTTAGCGCCGAATATTGGGCGGCGCTTACCGAATCTGACACCCCACATTGTCCCAACGGCTGCGGGCTGAGGAGGGCAAGTGGGAGAATACAAGCCTTATCCAGGTGCGAGGAAAAGCAACCTAAAGACAAAATGTCATGGCAGGGCAGACCAGGCCCTAAGCCTTGGTTGGCAGCTGGTCTAGGATCGAAGCTCCGACAGGTGGACATTTAAAGCATTACTTTGCTGATCAGAGAGCTTCTGCAGCTTGTCTTGCTCCATATGTATCGGTGTTACCTTTCCTCTGGAGTAAACTAGGCAGGCTGAGAGAGGGATCATGTTGCATGCATGGGCAACACATGGCCTCTATAATTTAGCTCTGGCTTTGTGCTATGGAGAGGTATAGCTCCATCGCTGGTCTTTCCGCAGTGGGTTGTAGTTATTGCACTCTTTTTAAGCACAATTTAACAAATTATCGTCTGTCAAGACGGCAAGGAGCCAGTACATGTTTTGGGAATATTAAAGAACACCGCTTCTTAATCTGGAGTTAGGGGATAACAGTTAGGTCTTATCGTTTTGTTCTAATATTACTACCTGTTTCTTTATTATTGATATTCAAGGAAAGTTCAATTGTGGCACTCTCTATCACTTCCATGTCTGACAGATATTAAGTTGATTTGATTTGATTTGATTTGATCTGTTGTGTCCAGCGTTCAACACTGCGTGGTCTGTATATAGTAAATTATTTATATAATAACCTGCAACTTGACAGACAGACAGACAGACAGACAGACAGACAGACAGACAGACAGACAGACAGACAGACAGACAGACAGACAGACAGACAGACAGACAGACAGATAGATTGATAGATTGATAGATTGATTGATAGATAGATAGATAGATAGATAGATAGATAGATAGATAGATAGATAGATAGATTGATAGATTGATAGATAGAAAAGGAGAGAGAGAGAGAGAGAGAGAGAGAGAGAGAGAGAGAGAGAGAGAGAGAGAGAGAGACTAAGATATCCGATGACAAAAGACATATTTGTCATTCTTCTTGCTTTCTATGTTCGTACTTGCCGAATTTATTTCCCATATTAATTGCTGTTTGTTGATTTCAGTAAGTATTTGTTATTTATTATTGTGAGATATTTCCCGCCAGTGTGATATCCTCCAGCCTTTTGATAATTTCATCATGTGTGTGTGTGTGTGTGTGTGTGTGTGTGTGTGTGTGTGTATTCGTGTCGGCAGAAGTGGAGATATGATTGTGTGTGTGCGTATTTGTGTGTATGGGTGTGTGGGAGTGTGGGAGTGGGTGTGTGTTGTGTATGGGTGTTGTCAGAGTCCTAATACTATTGTAAAGAGAGCTAATACTATTGTAAAATGTGAGTGTGTGATTTATATAAACAAACATGAATAAATGTATAATGAAAAGTGTGTGTTATACAACTTTGGGAATCAACGCTTGGCGTTCTACACGCATGAATGTTACAAGATTTACATTCATGTATAATGGAGGGCCCAGCGAATGACGCTTTAATAAACTAATGTTCGAATATTTTAACAATAATAAAAACGCAATAACAGTATATTATAGAGACATATTGATGCTGATACAATCACTATGATATTAAATGGGGTATTCAAAGAAAATGGAAACGAGTTAAGGTCATAAAACAAGACAGGTGTAAGCGGAGGCCACTACGCACAGTAGAGATATATGAATCATGACCATTGATAAGAATTGACAGAGGATGCTTGAGTAGTGAAAGGAGCGATCACAGTGCAGGAATCATATAGGAGATTGATCCACGTCTGTAGAGACCGGAGACCAGGTTGTCAGTCCTGTGTAGACCGGAAGACATCTTCTCTCTTATGCTTTTCGGCAAGGGCCGAAAACATTGGGCCTAGCAGAGTTTGCAGTCAGAGGATATTGTAGCCTGGGCTTCTTCTTAAAGGCGAGTATGGCGTAAATCAATGGATAGTCCTTGAGTCCGGCTTAGCCTCAATAAACAGAGTGAATTATTGGTATGCTTGCTTGCTTTCTTGCTTGTGTTCGTTGGCTTGAGCTCCAACGCGAAATCCTGTATGTCGGATGAAGGCATCCTGTTGTCCAACATCAGTGTGATGTCATACAGGACCTGAGTTTTGCGTGAGTATCCGTTGTCCCATGTCTGGCTTATTGGTGTGCAGACTGGTGGTTCCTCGCCGTACAGGCAGACACTCTCCGACTTCGGAGGAATCGGCGATCCTACTGACTTTAGCCAGGACCCCGAAGGGACCTGTTGCCCAGGACGCTCGACGAGGACGCGTCAATAGGTCTTGGCCAGTATATGTAGCAGAATGTATAGGTGGGCAAAGCTACAGCACGCTTGAGCATCAGGATGGAATGGAAAGAAAGATGCTCAAGTCGTGACGTAGCTTGTTGTTAGGGCAGTCAGAAAACATCTAGGACTAGAGGAGAGAAGTCACCACGATTATGGAATTGTAATAGGATTGTTGTAGTGGTCATCAATTTGAAATAAAACTCCATTTATATTCAACCAGCAGAACTCGTTAGTGCTCTCTGTGTGTGCTTTGTTACAGAGGTCTAAATGGTGCCCACGACTTAGGATTTGAACCTGGATTGTCGCAGAATCTCAAAACGCTGTCTACTATGTAACACATCGAAGTAACTCCAAAATTGTGAAGATCTTTGTTCTGCTCGTATCAATTGCCCAGAGACAGGGTTACGGCACGGTTCTACACTTATATTGAACGTTCAAACGAGTTTGATAAATGGCCACTACGTCGTCTGTGAGAGTTACAGCAGCCAAAAGCCCGGCTAGGGGTGGTTGTCTGTAAGTATGCTTCAGTGAACCTCGCTGTACGGACCTGCTATCAAGAATCCTAGCTGTACAGGCAGTTGTTATCAGGAGGTATGAAAACCGGCTTGCCAGGGCGGGTTGCTGCGCAATTGTTACCATCTTACTGAGCAAAAGAATGGGATAAACCAGCACGTTTTTTCTGGATCCTTCGAAATAAGAGGCTCAGGAAAAAGAAACTTCAAGACAAATAGAATCAAGTAGAGACGTTGTACTGAGAGAGCAGTTATCTACTTCGCATCAAGATTGCCTGGAGCGAACTGAAAGCCGTTGAATCGTGACCTTGAGAGTCTGAGGAAACAAGTCAATCGCTCATTTGAAGGATAAGAAGGAATGAGAAGGTCATCAACAGAGGCGATATCGTTAGGGAACTCTCGGAAGTGGGAGGGGCAGACTGGGCTGCCGACCTACTGAAGAGGGGACCCAAATTATCGCTTTAGTGAGTTACACCAGTTCTCAAGACGTCGCTTTGATGTGCCCTGTTATCGGGTGAAGAGAAGGTTCAAGCTGTTAGGGGCAACCAGGGGCTGAAGTTACTGAAACGTTGGAAGAAGAAACTCCCTGAAGTGCGTGATCGGTTGGAGGAGCATTTCAACTAACACAGACTCCTAGCGTTTGAGTTCTACCTGACAAGAAAACTTTCAGCGAACATAGAGGAATCCGCCTGTCTTGGATCGGGAGCAGAGATAATGGTAATTAGTAAACCTTAATATCATTTTAGATACCATTGACTGCTTGAACAATTCCTATTGTGTAAAGTAAATACGATCATATCTTTAAATTAGCTGGTTACAAATGTAAATTTGATTTTATTAGGGTATACAGAAGTATTTCAGCATGACAGAACAAGATTCATTGGCACAAGTTTTGACGGGGGTAGGAACAGTGATAGATAGACTTAACACAGTCATGAAACAACAAGGAATGGCAACTGAAATTGTTAAGTTTAGCGGACAGGCAAGAGATTTCAAGAAGTGGGTAACTTCCATAGAGAAATATGCATATTTGGTGTCAGCATCAGATGAAGAGAAAATGAAACTTGCTTATCAAGCAGCAACAGAACCGGTTTCAGATCATATCAGAAGAAAATTAGAGGCTAGAGTAGATGAGACATGGGAACAGTTCAAAGACGACCTGGCCCATAAATACGCGGAAATAACGGACCCACAACATGCATTTTCGGTGTTAAGACAGTCTAAACAAAACACTGGAGAGACGGTACAATTGTTCAGCGATAGGTTGATTAACCTGGCTGAAGAAGCATTCTTAGGACAGAATGTAGGAAGAGAAAAGGTGGAGAGGATGTTAGTCGGGATTTTTGTAGATGGCATAAAATCCGATGGACTGAAGTTTAAGCTGATGAGAGAAAACCCCGAGAGGTTATCACAAGCTGTAGATATTGCGGTACAAGAAGAAAATTTGAGACGTAGATTTAGATTGAGAACAGGACGAGAAATAGGAACTAGTCGAGAAGACAGGATTGAGGAGCCTATGGAGATAGGACAAACAAGGTTCGGATGGAATAGGAGAGGAAGTATACAGACGTTACAAGGTAGTAATAGAAATGCTTATGATGAAAGAAGACAAATGAGGTATCCTACAAGTGAGACAGTAGGTAACACAAATAACACAAATATAGTCTGTTGGTTTTGTGGTCAACGCGGACACGCGTTTCGCTTCTGTGGTAACAGGCGTGTCCAGTCGAATACACAAAGTAGAAATGGCAATAGCAGGTTGAATAGGAATGTTGAAGATAGACACAGAAATTTTACAGGTACAAGAACGCAGGAAAACCGGCGCCCTACCTATTAAATAGGACCTGTAGTAGGAGGGAAAATAACAAGGTCCCAAGATTTAAAGAATATGTTAATAACAGGTATAGTAGGACGAGTAGAGAATACTTTCAACTAGATGAAATCAAACAGTTTACAGAAAATAAAACAGATCCTAGCTCATGTATAATAGAAATAGGAAAATATAGAGTTCGTACATTAATTGATTCAGGAGCTCAGGTTAGTGTAATTAAAGAAAGTTTTTTATATAAAATAATGAGAAATTGTAGAATATTTAAGAGTCATAATAATCTTCACTCTGTTACAGGACAGAATTTACAAGTAATTGGACAAACAATGATCAATTTTAAATTAGGAGGGTTCAACGTAAGACATCTTTTTCATGTAGTGAAAGATTTAAATAGAAATATGCTTATAGGAAGAGATTTTTTAATAAAAAATGGAGTAAGACTTTTCTTTGATTTACACAAATTAAAATTCAAGGACGTATATGTAGATATGGAAGAAGACATGCATATATCAGCACTAGTTAGAGTTAAAATGTCTACGACGTTAAAACCACAGTCGGTTAATTTGATACAAGCAAAGGTAAAGAGAAACCCATATTATGTGGCAGGACACACAGTTAGAATCACTGAATTGCAAAAGGAAGTAATTGATGAGCCTGGTCTAGAAGTCCCGGATGGAATAATATCATTAGATAAACACTTAACCTTTCCAGTAATGATTATTAACAACACAGGTAGAGAAATTAGACTATACAGAGGATGTGTAATAGCCAATCTAGAACATAACATTAGTGACATATTAGTAACAGATAGAGTAAAAATGCCGGGAACAAACTATTCAGAAACTCCTAGTGAAAGAATTAATAACAGACGCAGACGCGGAAGAAAAGGGAACGTGCAGAAGGATGAATTGATCCATCCATTCAGAAGAAATATAGACCAAATACATTCATTAGACAAAATGACAAGGGAACAAGAATTGTTGGCACAGTTAAAAGCTCCACCAGAAAATAAGAAAGTATTAGAACAACTTATAAAAGAAAATCAGGATGTATTTGCAATTAATGATTTAGAATTGGGAAGGACAAAAACAGTTACAATGGAAATAGATACGGGAGATCATCCACCAATTAGTTTAAAACCGTATAGAACTCCCTTAAGGAATAGAGAAATTGTTGAAAAGGCAATAGAAGATATGTTGAAAGCAGGAATAATAACAAGATCGAAGTCAGAATGGTCATCTCCGATTGTAATTGTGACCAAACCTGACGGTTCACATCGATTCTGCTGCGACTACAGGGCGTTGAACAAAATCCCTAAGAATGTAGCGTACCCATTGCCGGTGATTGATGATATTTTGGGGTTGCTTAATGGCTCTACATTTTCACAACACTAGACGCAAGATCAGGATTCTGGTGTATCCCGATGTCGGAAGATGCTCAAAAGAAAAGTGCTTTCTGTACTCATATGGGTTCTTACGAATTTTTACGAATGCCATTCGGGGTTCGAACGGCTCCATCTCACTACATGCTGTTAATAAATGAGGTATTAGAGGGTATGCAAAAGTTTGCATTGGCATACATAGACGACATTCTAATCTATACAGCAGGGGATGTGGATGATCACTTAAAACATGTAAGATTAGTATTCGACAGATTAAGAATACATGATGTTAAATTGAAGCTTAGTAAATGTGAGTTTTTAAAAACAGAAACAAAATATTTGGGGTATATTATTAATAGAGACGGAATTAAACCAGACCAAGACAAGATAAAGGTTATTAAAGAGTTACCTCCTCCAACTAACGTAAAAGAAGTGCGTGCGTTTATTGGAACCTGTGGGTATTATAGGCGATTTATTCCAGGGTTTTCAAAAATAGCAGAACCTATTACTAATTTAACGGGCAAATACGCTAGATTTAAGTGGGATGATGAGTGTCAAAAAGCGTTCGAGTTTTTAAAAAACAGCTTAACAGTGGTACCACTATTGACGCATCCAGATTTGAATAAACAGCTAGTACTATATACAGATGCTTCCGATAATGCTATAGGAGCCTGTTTGGTTCAACCTTATGAAGGAAAAGAATCTGGAATACCAGGTGTTAAAAATGAAAGGCCAATTTATTTCTTGTCTCATAAACTTAGCAGGTCTCAGCGCAAATGGTCGACTATCGAGAAAGAGGCTTATGCTATTCATTTTGCTCTACGGAAACTTAACTACTATTTACATAACGCAAATTTTGTTATTAGAACTGACCACATGCCTTTAAAATCTCTGTTAGAAGCTCCAGTGCAGAACAGGAAAATACAGACGTGGGCATTGAATCTACAGGGATACAATACAAAAATTGAATACATACCAGGTAGGATTAACACATGTGCTGATTTATTGTCTAGGATCCCGTATCCACAGTCATCAGGAGACACAGAAGATGAAGGTGAACCGGAGATAGACGACCGAAACTGGCAAGTAAATATATTAGATTCTGCCATAATAAATAGAGAAGAGTTTGAGAGTTTACCATCGGATCAAGAGTCTGAACCTAGAGCAGAAGACCCACATTTAGCACAATTTAATATGAAAGAAGAACAAGAATTAGATCCAAAAGTCTTACAAATAAAACAGAAATTAAAAGAAACGGAGGAGAATAAGTATAAGAAGAATTATTTAGTTTTGCAAGAGGATGAACAGTTATATTACATGAGTGAAAGAAACGAACAGCTAAGAAAATATATTCCAAAACATTTGGAAAGTGAAGTTTTAAAAGCATATCATGATAAGAATGGTCATCTAGGTCGTGATAAGTTAGTGAAAGCACTCACGAATAAATATTATTGGCCAAATTTATTTAAAACTGCTTGCAAATATGTTGATACGTGTGAAAGATGCAGATTAAGGAATATGAAAACAATTAAGTGTCCTCTACAAGATACAGATATTCCTCAGTTTCCTATGCAAAAAGTTAGTTTAGATATATCAGGTCCTCACCCTAGAACATTGTCAGGGAATGTGTATCTGATTCATATAGTGGACGTCTATAGTCTCTGGCCGGAAATCTATGCAATCCCAGATAAGAGCGCAGATACTATCATTAATATCTTTTTACAGGAATTCATACCAAGGTTTAGTTGCCCACAAAGTGTACTTACGGATAATGGTAAAGAATTTGTGAATAAAAAATTTGAAAGGTTATTAAAAGATTTGAATATAAAACATATAAAGACCTCATACTATAGACCTTCTTCAAATGCTAGGAACGAAAGACAACATAGAACATTGTACGATGTAATATCAAAGATTGTTGATGAACATGAAAAAGATTGGGATCTATTCTTAGGACCTGCACTCAGCGCTATACGTACAAATCAAAATGAGAGTACGGGGTTTTCACCATTCTATTTAATACACGGGAGAGAACCAATACTACCTATAGATAATCTGTTAAAACCAAGACGGAAATATATGGGGGAAGACTTTCAAGAGACCAACATACAAGAAATGCATAAAGCACACGTAAGATTAAAGAATAATATAATTAAAGCTAGAGAAAGACAGAAAAAGTACAAAAACGTGAATACAAAATTACAGGAGTTTAAAGTGGGTGATAGAGTTTATTACAAGAAGCATAGAAGGAACTCTAAGTTTGATGCTCGTTGGGTCCCAGGTTATTACGTTTTGGAAAAGCTAGGAAATGTATCGTATAGTATCAAGAACCAGATCACGGGACATGTGGCAAGGGCACACGTGGAACACTTAAGAAGAGATGAAGATGAGAAGGGAAATAATAATTATTATAATAATTATTATTCAGACACCGGATACTTAGATGAACAAGTCGTCAGAGGAGCTACAATAACCCCAGGTTTTAGAAAAGGTCCAGCACAAAATCAGTTAATAACAACTCCAGTTTGCGATGATACTCAAGAACAGACAATACCGAAAACGATAGAAGAAGAAAATGTGAATGAGGGTCATTATGATAGTATAGAATCTATGGAAGAGGAAATAGGTGCTCCATTTAAGAATACTAGACAAGCAACGAAAAGAAGAATGGATAAACAAAGAGAAAAAGAAGTAAAAAGACAGAGAAAAATCAGAGATTATTCAACAAGCGGTGAAGATATGCCTCTACTAGAAAGGTCCTTAAGAAATAATGATAGACAAATTAGATGGGATATTGAACGGAAGAAATTAGCGGCTGCTAGCGAGAGACATACAGATGAAGAAGAGGAAATGGATGAAAAGTCAGAATCAAATAGTAGTATGGAAGAAACTAATAAGTTATACGAAGAAGAAGATATTGGTGTGGAGATAGCACTTATTCAAAGAAACTTGGAGTTATTGAAGAAGTGGAAACGTAGGAAGTAAATGGATAGGAAATACTGCAGATAGCAAGATATAAGTTTCATGATTTAAAAAGGAAAGAGATACTCGATGAAGTATATGAGACAGTGGAAATGGAAAAGGCTTCTATTGATACTTTTCATAAATGGTCTTGAGGAGTAGTTAGGCATTAAGATAACTAATATAGATGTAAATTCGAGTGAAGCATATATTTTTTTTCTCTCTGTGATATAATTGCTGATTGATTTTATGTTTCAACTTCTTGAGTTTTCTTAGATAGATAAGTTAGTCAATGGTACAGCAGGTAGATGTACTCTATAGTAAATAGACAAGTTTTTTTTTTTGGTGCTAGAAATACCGTGGTTAATGGTAATGATTAAGAAGTTGCTACAAATGAAGGGGAAACAATTGGTGTGCCGAACCACAAGTTATATTGGTAGATAGTACGGTCATTGTTGGTTAATGACTTTTATTGAGAGAACAGATATTGTTTTAAGTTAGGAATTGGTCTGTAGGTAACAGATATATATATATATATACTTGGCAGTGAGTTGTTTTGTTTTCTCGGTTATAAAAATAATGGAATGACTTGTGTGAATAGATATGTGTTACATTGGTTCGTATAGGAGGCCAATGTTGATGGGTCACTTTACGTAGTTAATTCTAAGTGAATTATATTTTTTTTGAAAACCTTCTCTTTAGCGAGAAGACAGTTGTTTTTGTTGAATTTGAGCTTTTAATGCCTCATATATAATATGTTTTTTTTTTTGCTTGATTTGGTCCTGTAAAATGATTGTTATTATTTGATTTTAGAATAGGATTATTGTGTTCTTAGACTTTTGCGTACAAACTATTGGTCCGTAAAAGAGACCAGTAGTGTTAGGTAACACTAGAATATTGTCTTCTGATTTGACAGGATGCATGTTATATTATTTTAAAATGTGTTTTTCTTTGAATGAGTTGATATCTTTAGTTAATATGAGGGGAAACATAAATATGTATTAAAAAAAAACTACTTGGGGGGTATGATGTCCTGTTTTGATTTTATTTCGCTTCACTCATAATTTAAATAAGTTGTTTTGTGTGTTAGGTTACCTTGTTAGTAAATATGTTACAAATTTAATTAAGTAAGTTTAATTTTCAAATAGTTATGGTGTTGGCTAGAATAAAGAAAATACATGGGGCTTTATTTAAGACCCTTCGTTCAGAAAAGAGTTAATAAAACTACTGAGGGCTAATAGAGAGACACATTCTCTTTGTGAATATTAAGTTGCTGTGATAATCTGCATAAAGAGGTTCTTATGGATATGAAGTATTAGAAACATAGGTCGGGGATGGCTATGAGAAAGTAAAATAGGAGCTGCATTAAAGTCAGCATTATGTGAAGATATAAGGTTGGGTATATGAAAAAAAAAGAAGAAGGGGGGGGGGGAGGCTGTGAATGGCAGCATATAAGCTGGGATATATATAGATGGACAAGGAAGCAGATCATGGGATGTGAGGGGGAAAGATATAGGAGCTGTGAAAAATCAGCGTTAATCAAATTAAAAATGTTCATGGAATATGAACATTGGCTCGTGGTCGAAGATGAGATAAGTGAAATATAGACAAGGTTGTGGATGGCAATATAAATGTTGAATATATAAATGTTGAGAAAACTTATATCAACTTGATTTATAGGGAACAAAGATGTATTTCATAAGATTTATTTTAAAAAAACTTTTTACCAAAGTTTTTTCGTTGGCAAGAGAGGTAAATGTGATTGTGTTGACTATTCATTCCTTTATGCTTTTCACTGGGTGCGCACCCTTTCTTTACTTTTTCTAACTACATTGTTTTCTGTCTATCCTGTGTTGTGAAAGAGTGAGGAATTTCATAATGTCAAGTGTACGATAAAGATTTATACGAGCTGTTCTTATGATATATATATTTTGTAAAGGAACTTTAAAGAGCCAAGAACGAACGAGAAATGTATAGTGGTTTACTATATGGTAGGGGAAAGAAGTACGAATAGATTGTTGGTTTGGGGAAGATTAGAGGGGTTGTGGGAGGTAAGGAAAGAGAGGGAATAGAATAGAGGGATTAGGAGTAAAGACTTTTTAAGGGAAAAAGTCTTTCTGAAACATAGGAAGGTGTAGCAGAATGTATAGGTGGGCAAAGCTACTGCACGCTTGAGCATCAGGATGGAATGGAAAGAAAGATGCTCAAGTCGTGACGTAGCTTGTTGTTAGGGCAGTCAGAAAACATCTAGGACTAGAGGAGAGAAGTCACCATGATTATGGAATTGTAATAGGATTGTTGTAGTGGTCATCAATTTGAAATAAAACTCCATTTATATTCAACCAGCAGAACTCGTTAGTCCTCTCTGTGTGTGCTTTGTTACATATATAACCCGGCCCTGGTGCCTTGGAAACACCTCTGTGTCCCAATTATTGGTATGATATGGAGAGTGCAAACTGATCTGCCTGCGAAATATGAGCATAATGTAATGTTTGAATAACGAAGACACAAACAATAGATTGCACGATTTTTGCCTGGCATATTTCGCTGCATCTCGTCAGGTACATACTGCAGAAATCACACAACTTACGTGAAATTAACTAGATAAATCCTTCAAGTTGAAATATACACATATTCGCACAGTAATTTTAAGCTGACTAACATGTATTTCTGTGTGCACAATTCTGGCTTGCGTTGATTGATCATAATTGCTTCTGCAAACTGTAACAAGCGAGTATTTTGTTTGTTAAACAACACGCGAAAGGCAGTGTCTCTGTCCACCACATGGCCGCTTTCGATTATGTGCCTACCAATTGAAGAAGCCGGGAGCTTCCGGTGTGTCGGCCACACGAGGCTAGCATCTCCTGTGTGTTGTATCTTGTTGACCCATTTAGGTATGTGTTCTGTCGTTCATAATGTAATGTCAGTCAGGTCTTAGTCAGGTCTTAGTCAGATATGACTGAGCTACCGTATAACAGTAGACGGTACTACCTGGTTTCTGTTAGCGCCGAACGTTGGGCGGCGCTTACCAAACCCGACACCCCACATTGTGCCAACGGCTTCGGGCGGAAGAGCGCAATTGGGAGGGTACAAGCCTTACCCTGGTGCGAGGAAATGCAAGCTAAAGACAAAATTGTCATGGCAGGGCAGACCAGGCCCTAAGCCTTGGTTGGCGACTGGTCTAGGATCGAAGCTCCGACAGGCGGACAGTTAGAGCATTGCTTTGCTGATCCGGCAGCTTCTGCAGCTTGTCTTGTTCCAGATGTAGGGGTGTTACCTTTCCTCTGGAGTGAACTAGGCAGGCCGAGAGAGGGATCATGCTGCATGGGCAACACATGATCTCTATATTTTAGCCCAGGCTTTGAGAGATAACAAATACTGAAGTATTGGAAAGATCAGGTTGTGTGACAGTTTATTCCATGCTCAGTCTTCGTAGACTTAGATGGATAGGACATCTTAGGCGGATGGATGATGGTAGAATACCAAAGGATATCTTTTTTGGTGAATTACAGATGGGTAAGAGATCTCAGGGTCGGCCTCTACTACGATACAAAGATGTGTGTAAGCGGGACATGATTGATACAGGCATTGATAATGCACATTGGGAGCAAGTCGCCGCTGAACGTGTTGCATGGAGGGCAAATATCAGAAATGGAATAAAGTCAAAGGAGAAAATTATTGCAGAAAAGTCACACACCAAGCGTTTGAGACGTAAGATGGTGCATGATGGTGGAAATGACCACGTGTTCACATGCACCCACTGTGAACGGACATTTACAGCGCAAATTGGCCTTATCAGTCACACTCGCTACCGCCATAGTTAAAAGTTATTATGCCTTTTTAAAGCACAAACTATCGTCTGTCAAGACGGCAAGGTGCCAATGATTGAATGTAATGTCACTGACAAAAAAATGGATCTGAATAGTATAGCAATGACGCGCAGACGTGCCCAAGCGAAACACAATTGTCAGAACATGACAAGACGTGGAGGAAAAGATCATCACTATTGACAGGGTCATAGCAGCAATAATATTTAGTCGTATACAAGTTATAGAGCGACACTATAGACATGATCATATTAATAATCATACGTAGACCTCTGACAGAGAAAGAAATAGAGTACACAAATAGGTACCAGTGGCAAGATTAAAGAAAAGATGTGCCACGTTTCTAAATAAGAAAGTGCCACATTGGGAGGAGGGGGGGGGGGAGGAAATATCAGAGTCCCAGTAAAGACATCCACAGACCGAGCTGGGTTAGACAAGGACCGACAGAGCTAAAGACAGCCAGTCAATAGGTGTTGACGACGGCACAAGTATGTAAGAGTTAAGACGGGTGACAACCGATGACAGACATCTAACCCCGAGGTCAAGGACAGTTAGAGTTCTACGCAGGACAAACACGACACGGGCCGTATGAACAGAGTTCAGACGAGAGACCCGTGACAAGGGAACACGTGACAGAAAAGACTGGACAGAGGTCAGGACAGAATGTGTGCGACTATAGACGAGGACAGACGTGTTGTAGAATACGGAGAGAGATTTTAAAGCGAGATGAATGAATGCAATTGTGTTATGCTAGTTGGATAACTGCAATAGTTTGTGAGGCGACAGGTTACAAGATAGGAGAGTGATATGACTATGTGAGACGGCGACAGTCTTAATGTAGATATACCGACAGGGCGAGACCGAGTATTGACGGTCTGCAGAGCATGTGTGAATAGAATATTAAAAGTAAATATATATGGCATGGATCATGTTTCTTGAACACACATTGTAATACAATTTCTGTGTGTGGTCATGTCTTGAGCACATTGTGAGATAGATTCTATGCTCAGTTTGAGAATGGAATAAATTTGTCCGAAAGGCAAGATTATTTCGCCTGTCTCCGTGTGGAGTGACTCTAAAATATAGAAATGACCTGCTAGAAATAGATCTGCATCTGTATCACTAACGTTAGGTCTCTGACAGGTGTGAGTTGAATTGATGAGTGTGGGTGTGTGTGTGATGGTGCTTAGGTGATTGTTTGGGTGTGGTGTGTTGGTGTGGTGTGTGGGTGTATGACGTGTAGGTGGGTGTGGTCTGTGGATGTCGTGTGTGCGTGTGAGGTGGTGGGTATGGGTGCGTGTATGTATGTGCATGTATGTGTAAAAGCATTAAAAGGAACTTAAGGTCAAATGAACAAGTGAGGAGAGACCAGAAACAACACTAAATAACAACATAGAAAATAAACGCCGGAGGCACACCAGAAGAGCAACAATGACAAAGCCAACTAACCCTATTTAAGCTCATATAATCGGTCTTGTCTTTCCGGACACCCCTGGCCAGTTGCTGTGGGGCGTCTACCACTCCCGCCCAACCGTTCAAAGCTGCAGAATAAACCATGGACTTCGGTCATGCGATAAAGAGATTACGTGTAAAAGACAAATACACAAGAACAACACTTACTTACCGTACGGTGGTAGCAATGTTTATGACAATACATAAGAACAAAAATTGATTACCGTACGGTGGTAGCAATGATTGTGACAATACATAAGAACAACAATTGATTACCGTACGGTGGTAGCAATTATTGTGACAATACATAAGAACAACGCTTTATTGCCGTAGGCTGGTAGCAATGATTATTACAATACATAAGAACAACGCTTTATTGCCGTAGGCTGGTAGCAATGATTATTACAATACATAAGAACAACAAAATTGTTTACCGTACATTGATAGCAATAATTGTGACATAAGAACACCAACGAGGATACATACCGTTGGCCATTGTCCAAGGGCACCTGTAATTATTCCCAAAAATGGCATCTGAAGACGATCTCCCGCGGCCGACGCGATCCTGTGTAACACAGACAATAGGAGACATTTACGAAACAGTCTAATGACTGGAGTAAAACGTTATCCTCACATTTATGCTCGTGACACCTGCTGGACTAGATGCATAGCAAACGTTGATTGCTCAAGAAGGAGATGAAGATAAAGGTCAAAGTTTAGTTGCATATTCTTTACAGGACGTAACAGTCAACCCCAGCATTTGTAGGCTGATCGTGATTCCTGGGCAGGTTTACGTTCAGTAGTTTGCTATTGCTTTCTGGACGACCGACACCCATACTATTTCATAAAAACAAAAACGTAAAACGATCTGCTGCCAAATCGCCCACAGGTGTGTTTCGAACGCGGTATACAGGATTACGAACTGTGTCCGGTCACCTTGGCCAAGGCGCCGGCAGGAATGTAAAGATAAAGCTGAAATAGTCTCTTCTTCATTCGATTAAGACTTGTGTGTATGTATGTGTTGGTGTGGGTCTATAGAAGTAAGGACCCTTTTACACAATGTAAGGCGCATTGGGCATAAGGAGCTCGACCCATATTTGTCTAGACCAGTCGGTGCTCTGTGGGTGATGTTGTCAGTACCATGCCTGTAGTCTTTACTTCCACAAGATATTACCTGGTACCCATTTATAGCTGGCTCGTTACCTGGGAGCCCAGGTCTATTTTAACAATCTACCCAGATGTGATTTCCAACCCATGAGCACCGGCCAACAGGCAAGCGTTAACCACTACGTCACAGCGGATCCCAAGTCATATATACATATATGTGCCGGCCTCCCAGTCTAGGGGTTACACGACTTTCTCCGTAATCCCGTATACTTTCATGAGTAACGTGACGTGTGTGAGAATCGGTAGAGGTTCTCTCCGCGTTGTAACTTACGGGGTATGTGAGCCTGTCACTCAGAAAGCAATGGCAAACTACTGAGCGTAATCTTACCAAGAAATCAACAGTCAGCTGAAAGATGCTGATGTTGACAGCCATGTCCTGTAAAGGATATGCGAAAAATAATATATATATATATATATATATATATATATATATATATATATATATATATATATATATATATGTGTGTATGTGTGTATGTGTGTGCGTGTATGTGTGTGTGTGCGTGTGCATGTATGTGTATGTGTGTGTGTTTGTGTGTTCGATGGCAAAGATCTGCGAATAATAAAGAACGTATATTGGCAGCAAACAACAGCCATAAAAATCAACAACCTTGTAGGAACAATTCAGTGTATACAGAAGGGCGACAGACAAAGGTGTGTGTTGACTCCTGATTTGTTCTCATTGTAAAGTGCACATATAATGCGATCTACAGAAAATTTGCCAGGGATTCTGGTTGGTGGACGTAATATAAATAAATTACGTTATGTTGACGACATCGTCTTTATAACAAAAAGTCAGATGGATCTACAGGAAATCTACAGTGGTTGTAGAAAGTAAAAGACTGGGCCTTGGTTTGAATTATAGAAAGACAGAAGTTATGGTGATATCAAAGAAACATATTGTGCCTAAATTTGCAATTACAGTACATGACGTTATTTTGGGGTAAGTGCAGAAATTCAGATATCTAGGCAGATGGATAACATCAGATGGAAGATGCATCACTGAGATAAAGAGCAGAATAGGTCAAGCAAACTCTGCATTCTTCCAAATGAAACAAGTTTTGTGCAAAAAGTCACTGTCCTTGAAAGTTAGAAAACGAGTTCTTGCATGTTACATAGAACCAGTTTTAACATACGGCTAGTGTATAGTTCGAGACAATTAGTATTCAGGCGAAAAAATTCCCGGAAGCCTTGGAGATATGGTTTTATAGAAGAATGCTGAAAATTAGTTGGGCAGCCAAAAATAGCAATCAATTTGTTTTAAGAGAAGCTGAGTCGTAAAGACGACGAGGCAGTCATCGTTTTTGTTTTTGTTTTTTTTTGTTTGCCACATTAAGAGAAAACAAAAACTGGAACATGTTTTGACAACCGGAAGATTTGCGGAAAGAGAGATAGATGAAGACAGTGTGAAAAGGCAAGGCATTGGATGATAATGATGATGATGTGTTTCATGCCAAGCTGCGCAGGCGTTCATGTTGCCCTGCAGACAAACGTCATCTATCTTCTTGGTAAATTAGAGCGCTTATTGACTTCAGGGCAACTCTAGCCATCCATCCAGCGGTCATCCCTAACCATAGGTTGATTTATTAAGCAAGTTTATGTTCAGTAATATGCCATTGCTTCTTCCTGAGAAATCGGTGTTGATGAAGTCCAACTGACCGGTGTAGAGTTTCAGAATGCAGAGAATTATTACAGATTTCACCACATTTGCTGTAAAGACCACAAAACAAAGGCTTACCAGCTTTCGTATATTACGAGGGTAAGTTAATAAGTAAGTCACAAATGGCTGTAGAAAAATAACTAAAGATGATAACAACTTGAAACTAGTTAATTTTTATACAGACATTGTCCCTTTATTTCTCAACACAATTTCCACTAACATTGATGCACGTATCCCATCGTTTTATCTGTCCTCCCAAACTGGTTGCATAGAACTGCGTGCTCTGTTTTCTAAACCACGTTTTCACTTCACATTCAACTTCGGCGTCATTCACGAAATGTCTCCCGCAAAGGTGGGTTTCTTGTTTATGCAGGCAAATGTTTGTCCCGTAAAGCGGTGTATAGCTGAGTTGAAAGTCTGTCAAACTTCCGGTCCCCAGCATGGCGGTTAGGCATTGAACCGCTACGGCCTCTGGAGTATTTATCATTGTGGATGCGGTGTGCATTTCGCATTTTCCTCATGTTGGACTGGTGGTATATGGTTCCGTCGCCCTGCTACTGAGTGAGTGCTTGGCGCGACTCTGTGAGCTGTGATATTCACGTGGAATGCTTTTACGTGTCCGACCGATTTTGTTTGTACAGTGACCTGCATGTTCTGAACAATGGCTACCGGCTGTTGCTGAATTGACTGATTTGTCTTTTCGGGTCACAAGTGCATTTTCAGGAGACTCCTGGGAGCTACGGAGTTCGTGCTTTATGCAACGCTTTCGGCGGGTCGCCCTGCGGATAGAGACAGAGCCATGTGAGAAAACCCGGGTCAATGAGGGCATTCTGGTGACTGCCGATTCCATCGATGATCAACTGTGGTTTCTGTGGAGGACTTTTGTGTTGGCATGCTGGCGGCGGCATTATGCACAGTGTACCTGTGCGGGCTGTTGAGACTCCCGTCTGTTCCACTTTTCACATTGGACAGTGGGAAGCATTTTGTGTGATATTCACTGGCACAGGAATGGAGCATAATGCGGATGACCCGTTGCCGTGAAGTTGGAACCTCGACTAACTAACTAACTAACTAACTAACTAACATAGCTGGGTAGAAAAGGTTACGAGGGCGAGTCAATAAGTAAGTCACATAATTCTGTGGCATGGCAGGTAAATGAAAACAAAGCACGCAGTTTTATGCAGCCGGTTTGGGCGGACTGATAGAACGATGGGATAAGTGCATCAATGTTGGTGGAAATTATGTTGAGAAATAAATGGACAATGTATGTATAAAAATAAACTGGTTTCGAGTTATTATCATCTTTTAGTTATTTCTCTACAGCCATTTGTGACTTACTCATGAACTTACCCTCGTAGAAGCAGTATAAATTTACCTCCTATAGTATCACACATACGTGAACAGTCCAACAAGAATTAGCCACTTCTTCTATCACTGCTGATACGTCTAAGTTCTATCAATAGTGAAGTGCCGAAAACGTGTCCAGTTTGAGTATTTCGGTTTTCTTTTTTATGAATTCTCTTCGCAAACACTCACACGTCCTAGTGACGGGTGTGGGGAACAACATGATCAATGACTGGACCTTGCCATCTTGAAAGACAGTACTTTATAAGCTGGAGTTATATCTCTCCATAGTACAAAGCCTAGGCTGAATTTGTAGAGCATGTGTTGCCCATGCAGCATGATCCCTCTCACGGCCTGCCTAGTTTACTCCAGAGGAAAGGTAACACCTATACGTCTAGAATAAGACATGCTCCAGAACCTGCTGGATCAGAAAGCAATGCTCTAACTGTCCGTCTTTGGATCTTCTATTCTAGACCAGTTGCCGACCAAGGTTCAGGGCCTAGTCTAACCTGCAATGATGTCTTTATGTTTCATTCCTTGCACCAGGCGCGTACCCTCCCAATTGCGCTCCTCTGCCCGAAGCCGTTGGCAGATTGTGAGGTGTCGGGTTTTGGTAAGCGCCGTCCAACATCCGGGCTAAAAGAAAGCAGGTAGTACCGTCTACTGTCATACAGTAGCTCAGTCACATCTGACAAAGACCTGACTTTTAATAGGGACAATAGCCGTGATATACATTTTTTTCCCGCATATCCTTTACAAGACATCGCTGTCAACACCAACATTTTACCGCTGTCGTTGATTTCTTGGCAAGATTACGCTCAGTAGTTTGCCATTGCTTTCTGAGCGGCGGGCTCACTTATCCCTAAGTTACCAACGCGGCGAGAACCGCTTCCAGTTCTCGCGCGCTGCGTTACCCCAAGTGGATAAAAGGGATTACGGAGAAAATCGTTCTAACGCCTAGGCCAGGGAGACCGGCAGTAATATACATACACACCTTTAAGAGGAGTGGATTTGAGAGCATCCCCTTCCTCTTGGCACCCAGGAATCCAGTGGCTGTGAAGTTAAAAGGGAGGTCTTCACTCAGCCAAGGTTCGTTTGTGGAAATTGCCTTGTCCAATTGTTCTTTTACTGTTTCTGTTAAAGGAAGCAGTCTGTTAGTTTAGAAACACCTTTAAAACAGTATATCTCTCCCCCGATGTGTCTCCACCTTGACGTGGTGGGGGAGCTTGCGTGTCCCATAGACCCCATTTGCTTGCCGATGGGTGAAAAATTACATATCGGACAGCTTATGGGATAGGGACCAGACTAAGAGAGACACAACCTGCTGCTCTGCAGGCATAGACTGAGGATAGCAGTCAAAATTTAAATGAGGTGCACAAAGGCAGAATTGCTTGGTCCGGACAAAACTCTAAAGGCTCCCTGTCGAGGGCTGTGGCTGAACGCCTCTAAGCCACAAACCCTCGGATCTTAGAGCCAGGCTGATACCCGTCTACCGGAAAATAGAAACATGATACTGAGCAAGCTACATGCTCAGGTCTGATACATGTTCGAAGGCTCCCAGCTGGGGGATATGAGAGTTTCCCGGATGAAGGGGCCTGGCCGTTTCCCGTTCACTGCTGCACGAAGGTAAGGTGCTGAGCCGGCAGCACATGTAGCCTACCTCGTGAGCGAGTACAAAAAAGTCAGAAAAGTGCCCCAGTCGAAGGGTTACGGAACCTGTCTGTATCTAACTCATAGAGAGTGTAGACAAAAGTGGAATAATGTCTCATCAACGCGAAATGGAACGCACGGCGAGCGAACCTATTGCGTGGTCTGAAGTCACAAGCAAAAGCTTACCGAGTGGATGTCACTCGCAGTCTGACCGCTCCTGGTGTGTGATTGAGCGATCAGTGGCAAGTGGGATGCCCAACACATGGAAGTGAGGAACTAAAGCAGCCATGAGCAGGACGTGGAAACTCCTTGGGTGAGCCCAGTCTCAGAGCAATATGTGCCGGCTCTGCAATTATGGAAGCCTCCTTGGATAGCGAGATAATGCCCATGGTCTGCCCCTGCCTTCCCTTGAGGGCAGACCACGATATCGTTGATCGTTCTATCTTGACCAGCTGAGATGTGGGTGACATTACAACAGTCTAACGTGTCTCGAAACCAGAGGAAGGCTAACCTCACTAAAAAATGCCCGCCGGAAGTCGGAAGTGTCGTCCTACGGGTGGCAAACTAAAAATTGACACTACGCATTTACGTCCGAGTGAAATGTCTCGTCCGAATGTCTCCCGTGCTAGGAACAGCTCTGACTACCTAGTTTCCGAATGCCGCTCTTGTTCGGAACAGCTCTGACTAGGTAGTTTTCCTAATGTCCGCCGTGCCTGGAACAGCTCTGATGGGTACAGGGACAAGCACATGTCCGAAAACTCGCTTAGTGGAAACCAACCGCAGAGCTGACTGGTTTGTGCAGGAACGGCCCAGGGCGAGCGAAATGCCCAATATATTGAAGTGAGGAATTAAAACAGCCATGAGCAGGACGTGACGATTCCCTCGGTAAACCCAGCACCAGAGCGTTATGTGCCGGCTCTGCAATTATGGAAGCCACCCAGGATGGCGGAAAATGCTATGGACTGTCCCTGCCTTCACTTGAGGGATGACCGTGTAGTCTTCGACTGTTCCAACTAGACCAGCTGAGATGTGGACGGTACCACAAAAGTGAGAGTCTCCCAGGATTGCTAACCTGGTCAAAAATGCACGCTAAAAGTCGGATGTGTTGGCCTGAGGGTTTCGACCCGAGGGTGCCTAACCAGACACACCGCAATCACATCTGAAAAAATCACTCCGGATGAACGCAAAGAAGAAGAAGAAGAAACAGTATATCTTGTACAGTGACGTTGATACAAGAGACGACATTGCAGATATAGACAATACATGTCAAGCGACAGAAAGAAAGACAGAAAGAAAGAAAGAAAGAAAGAAAGAAAGAAAGAAAGAAAGAAAGAAAGAAAGAAAGAAAGAAAGATGATAATGAGGAAGAAGAAGAAAAATAAATAGCATACAATAACAAAAAGAAGAAGAAGAAGAAGAAGAAGAAGAAGAAGAAGAAGAAGAAGAAGAAGAAGAAGAAGAAGAAGAAGAAGAAGAAGAAGAAGAAGAAGAAGAAGAAGAAGAAGAAGAACACGAAGAAGAAGAACACGAAGAACAAGAACAAGATAATGAAGAAGAAGGAGAAGAACAAGAACAAGAAGAAGAACAAAAAGATGAAGAACAAGAATAAGAATAAAACGATGAAAGGTACTACTCAGCTGTTCCCTATCTGTCTCTGGTGGTTATGTCCCAATAGGTGTACAGCGGGCACTATGGTGATGTTCGGCAGGACTGTAACCTCAGCCTCATGTATCCTGCCTACTGGCGTAGGCGCTCATGTCTCTCCACAGATTTCGCTGCTTGGTGTGGATTACTAGGATATAACGCTAGTATACGGTCATACGCATTGTTATCATTCTGTCTTATGTTTAAGGGGCCCCACTTTATCAGAGGTCCGTATGGCCAAGTTTATCAGAGGCCCACATGAACCACTTCAACAGAGGCCCGGTACTTTTGCTTTCTTTCACCCCAAACAAAAGGGAATCCCAGGGTATGACGTCACATCCAGGGGTTCCCTGTGTTGCGCCGAACATTCAGGGGGTTTCCGTGTGTTGCGCCGTAGCTCGGTGCGCAATTCTATGCGGCGGCGGTGGTGCGCTATTCTTTCACTTTCCGGTTAGGGTTAGAGTTAGGGGGTAGGGTTAGGATTAGGATTAGGGTTAGGGTTAGTGTGTGTACCCTACCCCTAACCCTAATCCTAACCCTACCCCCTAACCTAACCGGAAAGTGATTGCAGGACCGATGCAAATGAGGATCGAAGGGACACAGAAACGGTTGCCACAGCCCAAAGAAACAACACTGTGGTGTGGGGCAATTGAAACGCACTGACACGCACTCCACCCGAACACAGAGGAGATCACCGTCGGCGCTAAATATAGCTGGTGACTCTAAATATAGCTGGCAAAGTTTGTTTGGGGTGAAAGAAAGCAAAAGTACCCAGAGGCCCACATGGCCCACTTCAACAGAGGCCCACATGACCCACTTCAACAGAGGCCCACATGACCCACTTTAACAGAGGCCCATATGAAGCACTTCAACAGAGGCCCACATTAACCACTTCAACAGAGGCCCATATGAACCACTTCAACAGAGGCCCACAATAACCACTTCAACAGACGCCCACATGACCCACTTCAATAGAGGCCCACATGATCCACTTCAACACAGGTCCATATGGCCCACTTTACAAGAGACCCACATGACTCATTTCAACAGAGGCCCACATGACCCACTTCAGTAGAGGCACATATGGCCCACTTTATTAGAATCCCACACGACCCCCTTTGCCATCGGGTTAGCTGACACCTTAGCCCAGTGTTTCCCAACCTTTTTTGTACCATGCCCCACTTAAGCCTTTCTAAAATTCATATTGCCCCCCTCCCCCGCCCCATGCCCCCCCCCCCCCCCCCATGCCCCCCCCCCTCCCCTCAACATATACATTATTTTTAATATTCAAAAATTGAAATGTTCACTAAAGAAACTTGAATGATAGGTTTTAGGAAGACATCACTAGGTAATTATTGAGCAAACACAGTAAGTAAATTTTCAAAACATATAACGGAGAACTGAAATTCAAGTACAAAATAATTTTAATGCTTGCTTGCTTGCTTGTGTTCTTTGGCTTGAGCTCCAACGCGAAGTCCTGTATGACGGATGAAGGCATCCTGTTGTCCAACATCAGTGTGATGTCATACAGGACCTGAGTTTTGCGTGAGTATCCGTTGTCCCATGTCTGGCTTATTGGTGTGCAGACTGGTGGTTCCTCGCCGTACAGGCAGACACTCTCCGACTTCGGAGGAATCGGCGATCCTACTGACTTTAGCCAGGACCCCGAAGGGACCTGTTGCCCAGGACGCTCGACGAGGACGCGTCAATAGGTCTTGGCCAGTATATAACCCGGCCCTGGTGCCTTGGAAACACCTCTGCGTCCCAATAATTTTAATGAAAGATTTGTCTATATTATTTTAATTATTAGTAATTATTTATTATTTAAATTTAGTGAGATCCTTGCGCTTGATGCTTGCTGCAAAGAGATCTTATGTCAGGTTCCAATTTAGTTAACTTCAGTCTCAAGTCTCCCCGTTTTGTTATATTCAGCCGATTTCTTCCATTTTCGAATTGCCCCCTTTAACAGTCAAATTGCCCCCCTGTGGGGCGTGGGCCCCACGTTGGGAAACACTGCCTTAGCCTGTCTGCCACTGACTACTACTACTACTTACATTATTTCTCCTTCTTCTGCCTCGTCTTCTGACTTTATCTACGCTATTTATTACACTGTGTATTTGTTTAACCAAACCAACCTGACATTGTAACCTGTTTAGACTTGTCTCTCACACACTATCTAGCTCCGCTGAAGATGTGCATAGCGCCATGCTGGCAGATGTAGTCTTCGTGTTTGGCGCACCGTTCATGAGAAGTGCAGGTACGTGTTTGCGCATCAATGTAAAGATTATACCGCATGTGCAAAGACTCATTCATTCATTCAGTAGCATGTCCTTTGCAGAACCTCGCTCCCATAACAACCTTCCGGAAAACTTCTCGATCATAAGCAAGATGTCTCGCATCCGATACACCCATCTGGAGATCATCCGCCACATCCTGCACCCATCTTCTCTTTGGCCTTCCTCTTCCCCTCTTCCCAGGCATATACCCCTCCATTATTGTTCTCTCCAAACTTTCATGACGTTTCAAGTGACCAAAATATATCAATTTTCTTTGTTTTATAAAGACTACAAATTGAAAATTGTCATCATCATGTCAGTTTAGTTAGTTAGTTAGATAGTTAGTTAGTTAGTTAGTTAGTTAGTTAGTTAGTTAGTTAGTTAGTTAGTTAGTCGACAGATCATCCCCACTGCACATCGAACCATTCAGTCTATAAGTGCTCAGATCCCCTCCTCAGTAAATCCTGCAGCGTGTAGCGGCTCACGACACAAGTTCTGTGTTGGTTTATTAATCTCCTTTGGCTTCCTGCGTAGTGTTTTGTTTGGCCCCGCTTATTTTAACTTGCTGTTCCCGCAGTCTGACTATGGATGCAGATTCACAGTCATCACTTGGTTCTCGCAAACGACATACTTCTCGTCTTGTCCATGGCTCGTCCGATTCCATAGTAGCCTTACCCCGCAAGCCTGTCAGCCTGCTCATTTCCTTGGACACCCGCATGCCCTGGAACGTAAATGAATCTTTGCCATCCAAAGACTACAGTGTGAAAATCATTATCATCATATCAGTTTTTGGGGGCCAACTTGAGACAACTGAAAACGGACGAGAAATTAATTCACAGGTGTTGACAGGCGCTCATAGAATTGTAGGAACGAAGTAGAGATTCTAAAACACACTAAATGATATGCCTTCATTTATGGACGGACAGTTCTAGTTGGCTAGATGGAGTAAAAGAAACACTTAAGAAATTAAATAAGACATTAGCAAAGAAACACGACAAGTGAAGAACAAACACATGACATCTGCCGACGATCGACGCTCAGAGGAAAGGCGAGACGGACATATAATCAGATTGCTACTGGTACTATTAGTGTTGGAACTCTTCGCTAGCTGCTGAGGATGGGGACGGAGCGCTAATGAGAATGCCCCGAATGTTGTGATATCGGTTCCTAAATCAATCAATCAATCAATCAATCATTACATCTGCCGCCTCTCTGCGACGCTTTACGGCTAAAAGCAGTAGGACAGAAGAAGATGAAAAAGAAGAAAAAGTAGAAAATGGTCGAATTACCCTTGACTGACAGAATTGTCCAGAAGCGTGGACGATAAGCAGTCAAGCTGAAAAACAGTGATGGCTGTGGAAATGTGGTTTCTGAGGAGAATGTAAAGAATACCATGGACAGACAGAAAAAAAAAATGAACAAGTCCTTCAAGAAACAAATGAAGATCGTAAACTGATTAGAGACATTAGACGTAGACAGTCACAATTTGTTGGGCATGTTATGAGAAGACATGATTTGGAGAACTTGGTGGCGACTGGCAAGATCGAAGGGAAGAGACCAAGGGGGAGACCGAGAAGTAAATACCTGGATGGTTTGGCCACGTGGCATGGTTGAGACAGGAACACGGAGCTGATCCACGACATTTTAGTCGAGTGAGATGGCAGAACATGATCTTCCACACTTATTGGCATGGCACATGATGAATGGATGGACATAATGACTAGCGATTGCCTGGAAACGACTAATGAGAATAGGTTCACAAATAATCACACGTGTATTGTATTCTTCACAGAAGTATTAGAATGCACAAGACATAAAAATTGAACACTATAGTTACCAACTGGTGGCTAATAAAGACACCTTTATATTAGGTCTGTCTAGTTCATCACGGGTCGAGGTACACGCATTCCTGCAGGGAGGCGCCGTCGTTATTTAGAGGTGACTTGTTAAAATTCCTGTCAGTAACTATAGCTTTCAATTTATATATTGTTTAGTTCGTCCTCTGGTCTCTACTTCCTTCTAATACTTCTTTGAGCGCCAAACAATGTGTTTATGTGTGAGCTTTCTTAATGACTTCAAAGGGTTTCCCAATTTATATTTGTTTATGAAAGTAGAAAATAACCAGCATCTACAATAAAAAGACAAACAATGTACTGTGGCCAAATAAAGAGAAAGAGGCCACTGGAGAACATCGTGACAACTGGAAATATCGTCACCAGAAGAGGCAGTGAAATAGAGCTTGCTGATCTCAGACTGTGGCACTGAGGCATGTCATTAATTGAACTGATTAAGAAAGATAAGGACTGAGATTTATGGAGAGATATGAATGTGTGCGCGGATAAATATAACATTTAGGATAGAAATGGGCCTCAACGCATCTCACCTCATCTCATCTTGTTTCTCTTGTACCGTGGTGAAGCATAAACAGCGTGAGAGTGCCCGTTTATGGGTTTCATATAAAACCTCGAGGTCATGGACCAACGGGGCTCTGGCTAGCCAAAGGGACGGACTCCCCTTGGTCAGATTGTTCTGTCCTAAACCTGCGACTGTCCTAGCAAGCCGGCAGGGGATGTTCAAATTATTCATAGAAAAATTAAGACAAAATGGGTAGATGTAACAATTATGATAGAACGGGTAAATGTAACAAGTAGGATAGAACGCGTAAATGTAACAATTATTATGGAACGGGTAAATGTAACAATTAGAATAGGACGGTTAAATATAATACTTATGGCACAACGGGTAAATGTAACACTTATAGATGAATGGGCATAAGTAACAATTATGATAGAACGAGTAAATGTAACAATTATGATATAATGGGTAAATGTAACAATTAGGACAGAGACAGATAAATGTGACAATTGGATATAACAGGTAAATGTAGCAATTATAATAGAATTGGTAAATTTAACAATAAGGATAGAACAGGTAAATGTAACAATTATTTTAGAACGGGTAAATATAACAATTAGGACAGATCTGGTAAACGTAACAATGAGGATAGAACGGGTAAATGTAACAATTATGATAGAACGGGTACATGTAACAATTATGATAGAACGGGTAAATGTAACAATTAGGATACAACTCAACAATGCGGATAGAACGGGTAAAAGTAACAATTAAGTTAGAACGGGTAGCTGTGAGATTTAGGAAGGAACTAAGATAGAACGGGTAAATGTAACAATGAAGACAGAACGGGTAAATGTAACATTTAGGATCAAATTGGTAAATTTAACAATGCGGATATAATAGGTAAATGTCAAAATTATGATAAAATGGGCAAATGTAACAATTAAAATAGGACGGGTAATGTAACAATTAGGATAGAACGGGTAAAGCAGCAACTAGGATAATTAATTTTTTCGCATATCCTTTACAGTACATCGCTGTCAACATCAGCATCTTTCAGCTGATTGTTGATTTCTTGGCAAGATTACGCTCAGTAGCTTGCCATTGCTTTCTGAGCGACCGGCTTACATACCCCGTAAGTTACCGACGCGGAGAGAACCGCTACCGATTCTCGCTGACGTCACGTTACTCACGAGAGTATACGGGATTATGGAGAAAGTCGTGTAACTCCTGGACCACGGAGACCGGCAGCAATTAGGATAGAACGAGTAAATGTAACAATGAGGATAGAATGGGTAAATGTAACAACTAGATGAGATACAAGAAGTTAAGACAAATGTATCATATTCAGAGATCGTTTATGTAGCAAATGGATGACAGAGAAAGACATGTGTTTAATATATCGAAAAGATAATGGATTGGCGACATAAAAGACATTGAAAAATCACACGGAATGACACTATCCAGTGCCACCCATCGTACACTGGAGAGCCAATTACTCCTCCCCTTACGACGCTTGACCGCAGAAGTGGAAGATGATGATGATGATGAATAAGTAATGAGGCTTTGTAGGACAAAATCGCTAGTTAGGCAATATGTGTCAGCAACTTTGTTTTAAGGGGAAGCAACAACAAGTTGGCAACTTGTTATCATCCGAAAACGGACACAGGGACAAGTGAACACTATTTGAAAGTGGTGAGTTCTGTTCTGTTGAAGTGAGACCATCACGGGGAAAGCAACGCAAACAACACCTGTCTCGTGCGCCAAGGACACGATTGACATGTCCTCCAAAACAAAACAAAAACCAATAATGAAGTAGTCACCAAAACTTGCCCGTTTGGCTTATTAAAAGCCAAACTGAGAATATATAGTTTGGCTTATTAAAATAATTTGCTACCGTACATAATCGTTACTCTCCCCACGACGCCTAACGGCATAAGTGGAAGAAACAACAACAACAACAACAACAACAACAGCAACAACAACAACATAATGGTTACATGTGTACATCAAACTTTATATTAGATAAATAATATGAATGATACAACTAATACGCGATCCTTCCTTTTCTATCATAAATCTTATTTTTTTTTTTTTTATTTACAAGATTACTTAGAGTTTAAATCTATAACTTTAATACATTCAAACATATACAATTCTTACAGCTTGCTGAATTATCTAGTGTTTAGACATTATCAGTCAAAGTAAGAACGCATAAAGAGCTTTGTGGAAGGGCTGTTATGTTTTCTGTCAAACTGGTTTGCTGCCATTTCGAAAGGTGTTAGATACATTACAAGTTTATATTAATGATTAGTAAGGATCAACAGCATCATCACACGCCTGAGAGGTCCATAGGTGCTCCGATCCCCTCCTTACCATCGTAATATTAACTTCTATAATTACCTCTATATGACTGTTTTGGTTACTATATCAACTAATTTCAAGTAGTTTGGCTTCAAATTTTAGACACCACCTGGCGGGTTCATGTGACCAGGTTATATGTTAGGCAAACTCACGAATTTATTCATTCAATCAGAATTCTTGTGACGGCTCGTTTTAACTAGATGAGCTAGGAAATGGGCGAGCAATTACATTGTAACTACTAGATGCTCAACTGTGACTGGGAGGAGGTGCATTATTTTATCCAGCGCGAACGAGATGCTATAGAAAACAGATTCTCCGTGGACAAGATTTTAACCAAAAAAATGGAAACATTCGTTGAAGGTATGTAGGTTTTGTGCTCCTTATTTGTCTTAAAAATTACGTTCTTATCATACATTGGTTTTTGTTTTTCAAACGAGGGAGGAGTGGCTAGCCTACTGGCTATAGTCGGGTTCTCCTTCAGGTGACCCCCGGGTTAGATTACTCGGTAAGGTGTGGATTTTATTTCTTTTTTGTTGTTTTGTTGGGCAAAAAAGAACACCCCGTTAAACAAGTAAAGAGCTTCAAGTAATAAGGAAGTATATCAAATGGCAAATCAGAACACGAGATTGAGACTAGATGCAATAAGACAAACCAACTCATTGGACAAATGGCACCAATACTAAAGAACACGTATGAATACAAGTATCAATAGTAACTGAGAAAGCGCTCAACACAGCTTAATCACAACATACCTATTCCTGAGAATACTCAGTGTATCAAGAAGATAGACAATAGTGAAATGACTACACTGGGGGTTACAGCAGCGCTAGATTGATCAGATGGCAGCAAGTTAAATGTTTTGGCTATGTAACTAGATTACCAACAGTAAACCACAAACGATGTACACACTAAATGGAAGGAGGCAGACCACAAACTAAGAGGGAATAGCAGAGGTCAAAGAAACTCAATACATGAAGCCCATAAACGGGCAGTCTCCCGCTGTTTATGCTTAACCTCGACACCGCAAGGCAACACGTGTAACACGAGACAGTGAAACAAAACCATAACCTGCAGTTCGCGGCGACTACTAGTTAAGCGGCCTTAATTTCTCAGGCTCAAGACCCCCGTCCTACACCGCAGGTATTATAGACGGTTGATGTTTCAAATGAGGAAAAGCATTGATGCAAAGATGTGGTTCCTGAGACGAATGTTGCGAATATATTGGGCTGTGTCTAGCAATGCTTGCCTGGAAGAGGCTAATGAAAGTAGGACCACTGACAGACAGAAAAGCCAATGAACAAGTCCGTCAAGGAACAAATGAAGATTGTAAACTGATTAGAGACATTAGACAGTCAATTTTTTTTTGGGACATGTTATGAGAAGAAATGAATTGGAGAACTTGGTGACGACTCGCAAGATCGAAGGGAACAGACCAAGGGGGAGACCGAGAACTAAATAACCTGGATGGCTTGGCCACGTAGCATGGTCGAGACAGAGCTGATCCACGACTCTGGTGATCGAGTGATATAGCAAAACATAACCACCCACGCTTATCGATATGACACATGATGGATGGATGGATAAGAAAGACATCGTTCTTTGGTCATTTGAGAAGAGGCATTGAAGATTGTGACTGGAAAGGTTGGGTTTGAGACAGACCATGAGAAATGGCTGGATGGACTGAGACGGTAGTATGGAGGGTGATCATTAGCACAGTTGACCCAGAACAGCAGGGACTGAGACCTGGACAGACATGCAAGCCAATGCCATTTGACAGGGCCGTATAATAAAGGTGACAATGGATACTCAGTTCGTGACAGTAATTTTAACTGATTCAGTGCCAAACAACGTAGGGTTGGACCAAATATAGTAGTCAAATGGCAAGTATTATAATGTAAATGTCAGTTCACTGAACATGGTAACTGCGAAAGATAACCATGAAACGAAACGCAATGACCCTAGTATGGCGATATATCATCCTGTCCAAATGGGAGGTCAAATGGTCTTTTAAGCCCGACTGCAACAGACTTTCTATAACTTGGGTGAGCAGAAGTTTCAAGACCTCATGGATGATACAAATAGGCGTAGTGCAGAATGTAGATTATTTTAAACATTAAAACTATTATAACCAGCAGTTGTAAGGCCAGCAATGAACATCAGTCAACGGGGAGATAGTGAGGAGAATATAGATTCAGTACCAAATAAAAATGCTGTTTGGACCAAAGGAAAATGGATTACTGAAAATCGGAAGTAGTGTCAGTTAATGACTTTAAAAGTAATATTGTACCAATGACTTGCAACGTAATATTTCAGCGATATATAAGATCATTGCATATACGAGAAGTGGCTTAAGGCGATTAATAATCCCATGTCATTTAAACAGTTAACAGCATTATCATTAATCTATCTGCACGGGTCATCCGCCAAATACCCTCAGCTCTGCGTTTTCACAGTGCATTTATACCATCTCCCGGTTCAGCCTGTGATTTGTCCATCCAGCTTCTCCATTTGCATGCTTTCATTTTTCGTAGTGCATATCCCTTTAATAAAGCCATTTCCTTATATGTAAACTACCCATTTTCATCCCACTGGACGCATTGAGCATAAGGTGTTAATCCTATATCTTAGACCACTTTGTACTCGAAGATGCTCAAAATCACGCCGCCCGCGGCTAATTTCCACATTTTCATGTAACCCAACGTTAAGGCTGGTTAGATTTGGAAGCTTAAGTCAAGTTCACTCAAAGGGGATTCGATTACATGACTATCGGACCGAAAGACAATTGTGCTAGCACCTGCACTATAGCAGCTCGCTGTTTTTCTGCTGAAGTAGTTTGTCAGGCCTTGTCATTTGTATTCATTGTTTTATGCAAAACTTCCTTCTCCTGTCTCGATATTTCATTGTATTCCTTCTCCAGTCGCAATATTTGTATTCCTTCTCTTGTCGCGATATTTTATTCCTTTTTTTCTCCTGTCGCGATATTTTATTCCTGTCTTCTCCTGTCGCGATATTTTATTCCTGTCTTCTGATGCAATATTTTCTTCTCCGATAGTGATTTATTCCTTTATTCTCCTGTCGCTATAGTGTTTTCCTTTCTTCTCCGTTCGCGATATTTCATTACTTCTCCGGTCGAGATATGTTATTCCTTTATTCTCCGGTTGCGATATTCTATTCTTTTCCTGTAGCAATATTTTAGTTCATCTCCTGTAGCGATATTCCACACTCACACACACACATCCCCCACCCGCCGAGTCGCGATATGTTATTCTTCTCCAGTCGCGATGTTTTATTTCTTCGGTCGCGATATTCCATTCCTTCTCCGGTCGCGACGTTATTTTTCATCTCCGGTTGCAATATTTTATTCCTTTCTTCTCCTGTAGCGATATTTTATTTCTTCTCCTGACGCAATATTTGCTTTCTTTTCCTGTCGCAATATTTTCTTCCTTCTCCTGCAGCCTTTTATTGCTTTTCCCTCATGTAGCGATATTTTATTCCTTTCTTCTCCTGTCGCAATATTGTATTGCTTTCTTCTCCTGTCGGCAATATTTTTCACCTTCTCTTGCCGCGACATTTTATTACTTTCTTTTCATGTAGCGATATTTTAGTCCTATCTTCTCTTGTAACGATATTTTATTCCTTTCTTCTCCTTTCGCAATATATTACTTTCTTCTCCGGTAGCGATATTTCATTCTTATCTTCTCCAGTAGCGATATGTTATTCCTTTCTTCTCCTGTGGCAATATTTTATTTCCTTCTTATTCTGTAGCGATATTTTATTCCTTTTTTCTCCGGTCGCGATAGGTTATTCTTTTCTGGTCCCGATATTTAATTCCTTTCTTCTCCGGGCGCGATGTATTATTCCTTTCTTCTCCTGTAGCAATATTTTATTTCTTCTCCTGTGGCGATATTTTATTCCCTTTTTCCCCTGTCGAGATGTTATTCTTCTCTGGTCGCGATATTGTATTCCTATTTTTCTCCAGTCGCGATATTTCATTCCTTTCTTCCCCTGTAGCAATATTCTTCTTCTGTCGCAATATTCTATTGCTTTCGTTTCCTGTCGCAATATTTTCTTTCTTCTCCTGCAGCGACATTTTATTCATTTTTTTTTCTCCCGTAGCGATATTTTTTTCTTCTACTGTAGCATGTTTTTCTTTTTTTTTCTCCTGTAGCGATATTTTCTTCCTTTCTTCGTCGCAATATTTTACTTTATACTCCTGTCACGATATTTCCTTCATTTTCCTGCGGCGATATTTTATTCCTTTCTTCTCCGGTTGCGATATTTCATTCTTTTCTTCTCCGGTCGCGATATTTCATTTCTTTCTTTTCCGGCCGCGATGTTATCCCTTTCTTCTCCTGTAGCAATATTTTATTTTCCTCCTGTGGCGATATACTATTCCTTTTTTCTCCTGTGGCGATATACTATTCCTTTTTTCTCCTGTCGCGATGTTATTCTTCTCCGGTAGCAATATTTCATTCCTTTCTTCTCTGGTCGCGATATTTCATTCCTTTCTTCTCCGATCGCGATATGTTATTCCTTTCTTCTCCGGTTGCGATATTTTATTCCCTTTCCTGTCGTGACATTTTATTCCTTTTTTCTCCTGTAGCGATATTTTATTTCTTTCTTCTCCTGTCGCAATATTTTATTTCTTTCTTCTCCTGTCGCAATATTTTCTTCCTTCTCCTGCCGCGACATGTTATTCTTTTTTTTTTTTCCTGTAGCGATATTTTATTCCTGTCTTCAACTGCAGCGATATTTTCTTCTCCTGCCGCGACATTTTATTCCTGTCTCCTGTCGCAATATTTTATTGCTTTCTTCTCCTCTCGCGACATGTTCTTCCTTCTCCTGCAGCGATGTTATCAGCTAAACATTTAAGTTGTAATGTAACCCCCACGTTGCTTCACAAGAGCAGAAGACTAGACATGTGAAGATGAAGGTAGGCCCATGGCAGAATTCGTAGGTTTGTTAGAACTTCACATAATCTAGAGTGTGGTAATACCCCACTTGGGGTGGGATGTCTTTTTCTCATTGCGTTTCCTTGCCAGATTCAGTTTGCAGATTATTTGGTACTACTTTGTACCAAATGATGGTTATGCTCTAAAATTACTCTAGGCAGGCATATTGAGTGACCTGCTTTAGAAGAGGCCGTTTGGAAATAGGTCACAGAGAGATTATTACAAACATCAATCTCAATCTTTACGTTTAAGACCAAGGCAATTGAGGTAATCTTTTGGACACATGAGAGAAGAGCTGGAGCATTTTGTAATAACTTGGATTTGCAAAAGACAGCATAGGGTTCTTGACAACCTTTCAAGAAACTTACACATGACAACACATCGAGGCATTGAGTCTCGGTGTGTGAGGCATGATTGTCCCATCCGTCTGCAATGCAAAAGAAAGTCACGTGTTTCGTTTGTCACCATGCTTGACTTGGTGTAATCATATTAACCATTTTCCTAGCAAAGTGTCACTTTTTTTTTTATTTCTCTCCAGACATCCCGTTTCCTTGTTCTTAATTCTGTTTGGCATTCTTCCGTGCCATAGACTTGGACCATCAAGAATTTCTCTAGACATCCCGGTTCCTTGTGTCCTTGATCGATTCTGTGGGCATTCCTCCATGCCATCGTCTTGACCATCAAGCATTTCTCTCGACCTACTGATCTCTCTACCACTGATTCTTCCAGTTGTCACGCTCTACAGTGCCTCATTTGACCAAATAAACAGGTTGTGTTCTAATAGTTAAATTTATAACTCGTACTTTAATTAGCCTCTTTCGGGAAATTGTTGACCGAATCATGCAATTAAAAACACTATATGACAGATAAGTTAATTATCTAGCATTGACATAGTAAAAATTCAACATATTTTGGTCATGCAAGAAGCATGAAGTAGGCTAGTATTGGATGTGCTAGGTTATGTTCGAATCTTACGTTATTTTCGACTTGATTTATTGCCACTCGACGTTCAGTCAGTCAGTCAGTCAGTCACGTCAGTCACGTCAGTCACGTCAGTCAGTCACATGTCCTTTGCAGAACCTCGCTCCCATAACAACCTTCCGGAAATCTTCTCGAGCACAAAGATGTTCCGCGGCAGATAACCCATCTGGAGATCATCTGCCACATCTTGCACCCATCTTCTCTTTGGCCTTCCTCTTCCTCTCTTCCCGGACATAAACCCCGCTTTTGTTTTCTCCCAACTTTCATGACTTTTAAAATGACCAAATATTTATATTTTCTTTTGTAGCCACCCGTTTTCCGTATACAGCCCTTGTCGCATGGATGCATATGTTTTCTTTTGTATCGAAGATATTCTTAGAACCTGCCTATACCATTTATATTCAAAGTTAGGAATGTTTATTTCTGCCCCGTCATTTATTATAAGAGCAACGGGGCAAAGTGGTTAGTGTGCTTGCTTAGACTGTAGTGGTCCAGGTTCTATCTCCAACAATGGAACAATTGTTTCGGCCATTGAAACTCAGGGCTCAACCCAGCCTAATCACAATGGGTGCTAGACCATTCAACACAGTATTCCCGTAGTTAATTTAGACATAGAAGCCACAGTTGCACGATTTCTTGCTTGGCATTTCTTCTTTCGATCACTTCAAATGTCTATGCCTGCAGTGTTGTCTCTTGTTTCAATTTAACTGAATATTTTAGTTCACTCAGTGGTCCAGAGTATCTTCCAAAATGTTTCTCTAGACCAATGGTTCTCAACCGTTTTTGGTTCATGCGCCCCTTTACCATATGTTCAGAACGTCATCCCCCCGCCCTTTCGTATTTCCTCCCTATAACACCTTCTCTCTCCCCCCCCCCCGGGGCCTCTACACAGTATACGTAAAAATGGAAGCAAAATTTAATAGACTAGAACAAGTTTAGACGTCTACATAAACGTGATTTGCGGGTCTGCTTACGTTATAAAATAAAATTTCAGAAGGGTGGAAGTACAGAACCATAACGTAAGGAGGGAAAAACAAGTAATCGGTTCTTGTATTAATACGATCTTGAAATCTTAATTCCACCCGGGGAGGGGGGGGGCAATTCCCCACCGGTTGAGAACCACTGCTCTAGACCAAGTTTGCCTAGATGTCATTTGTTTTGGGTAGTCTTTGTGATCTTTTATCTGCGGCGCCAATCCACGCGTATATAACTGATTCGTCAATCTTGAATTTTGTTTAAATGTGGCGGCGTAATCTTTTGCCCTGTTCTGAGTCGCAAAATGATCTGTTCCTGGTGTGTCCATAAGGTTGTAGTCATTTTGAGCAGGTTTTGATGGCGTACTGATTTTACGTAACAGGTACATCAGGTTGCCCTTCAGTTGTTCCTTCCTTAGCTAATCGATCAGCTCTTGTCCCAGGTACTCCAGTGAGATGGTATCCTATACCGTGGCCTAACGCTGGCTGCCAATTTCAGAAAGTATTGGCTATAATACTGGACATTCCAAGACATGAGCGCCTCAAGTACTGATTTTACATATGTCAATAGCACCACAGGTTGTGTACCATAGATGCTATTTAGTAATTCCTGTTGCTATCTTTATTGCCTGGATTTCTCCATAGTTATGGCAGTACTTTCCTGTTGGTAATCTGGTTTTGTATTATTTGGGTATTCTATGTACATTCCCTCTCCTCCATTTCGAACTGCATTTTGCGCTGACCCGTCTGTGTAGATCCTGATGTCGTGTGGGTATTCTTCATAAAGAAAGCAGTGGCTAGCTGTTCTGCGCTGTACAGCGCCTTGTTCTTCCTTGTCAAATATTCCTTTCACTTTTGTTTGGGTTTGTAGTGATGTTCCTCTGTCGACGGAGATAATTCTGGAATTTTCAGGGGGATGCTAACTGTGGGCAGCTGAGTGGTTTGTCTGCAGAATCGTTTGTATGGTGGATGAAACTATTACCTAGTATATTTCGCTGCCCAACATTATCTTTTATGGAACTACCTTTACTACGTGCGTACCTTTAGTATGTATTATATCTAGCTTGCTTTTTTGTTATATTTGCAGAACCACGATCAAAAGACTACAAACAAGTGATTACCAATGCTGTACCAGTCTCCAGAAAGCCAAAAATGAAAGTCAAAGCAGCAAAAGTATTTAAATCTCTGCTAAGCTTTCTACAAATGAAGCCAAAGAGGAAATACGAGGATACAGAGCAGCTGTGCATACCTGCTACTCCACAAGACAGCTTTACTTACGAGAATCCAGAATGTTATCAGTTTGGTGCCTTGCAGACGCCAAACTCATCAGCTTGTCACAAACCAGACGGCATTCTTTCTAGGTCCTGGTCGTATCTCGTGCATGACCCATGTACGGAAGTCTCAAGCCTGGGAGAAGAAACACATGATCTAGAAAATGGAGTGTTCTACGATGACAGTTACTTCGAAGACGATTATTGCCAGGACTATCGTGAAAGTGATTGGACACCGTGTTGGACTCCTTGTGGCGACCAAAATCTGTCGTACAGCAATCGGCTTTTTGAACCAGAAAGAACCCCATGTGGGGAGTTCAGGCGTTCAGTGGTCACACGAGGGACACCGTGCAGAAGACACGCATCACTTCCCAATTTTCTGGTAGATATTCCGAGCTTCTCATCACGAGCAGATGCCATTGAGGTAGATCCCATTAATTCCAGTGAGCTCATAGATGTTGATGATTTTATGACTGATCATCCACTTGTTGGGTTGAACATTGCATTTGACAATGTGCTAGACGAAACTAATTCTGACAGAACAATTTATTCAGTACATAAAGTGCCATGCATTCCTACCGTAGAAATAGACCAATGTGAGGAAAATAGTGAAAGGTCTTTGAGTGAAACGTTCACGTGTAATCCTGAAGTTAATCTTTCAGACTGTTCTGTTAGTGAAAGATCTAGTACTGACACACCACCAAAGAAGTATTTTATAGCTAGTGATTCCATACACAACTTGAAAGTTTCAGACCAGTCAAGAAAATCAGTTCATGAGTCAGATGAAATGGTTTCTCAAGTGTCTAAATCAGAGAGGTGCACATTGGACACCGCTCTCGCTACAAACTGTGCAAGCAGATTTCAATCTCTGAAACATGTTTCACACGAGGATAGCACAGGTAATGTTAAAATAACCTCAAAACAGTACGGAAGTGTCGAATCTGGATACAGCAGCTGTGACAGTTCGCCGAGAGGATCCCCTGACATACTATCCCGAGCAGCTGTCAAGGATTCAAGCCCAGTTGATCCATACACATTACCAGCGAACACCATCGACATTTTATCAGTCTCTAGCGTCGGCAATGTTTTCACATATAAGCAACTGGACTTCTCAGATGTCACATGTCAGCAATCCCCAAACTCGGTGCCTACGACAGCTTATCAGAGAATGGAAATTACTAATTTATTCAAAACATCCACAAGTTCTCCGATGCAGATCATTAATACTCCAACATTCTTGAACGCCACACAGCGCCCTGTCATTTCGCCCATCAAACAGAATGTTGAAACTCCAAAGATGCGACTTTCTACAGTTAATTCATGTGATAGTTTGAAAATAAACCGGCATCACAGACGTAACAAATCCAATGCGAACATTTCTAAATTCCAGTCCAGATTTCTGGAGCCTTACGCTCAAACCAAGATTGCTAAAGAACCATTTCGTGAAGATCACCTGTTACTAACAACCGCAGCAGAATTAATTTTGAGCAGACTACAGTTCAAGGACGAATTGCAATCTTACATCAAAATGGAAGAGTTGGTGGCTTATCTGAAGTCCTATTACATGACCAAAATAGCAAACTTGTCAAACAGAAACGTCAAGTCAATTTCTGACTACCGCAAGATCACAAAAGAAGCATGCGACATGTTTACGTCTGACAGGCTGACTCCAGCAAACAGTTACTGTGAGCTGCTAACTGCAATTCTTGCCAACAGACCTGGGATAGCCGCTGCATGTGAGGGGTTTATTTTTGAGAATTATGACTATTTTATCCGCAGTAGAGATTTCTTTGAGGCAGCACCTGAGCTGATTTTTATGCTGCTGTGCAACAACCGTTCCACGATTTATGGGGTAATTGGACTCCCTCTGAGATTCGGAGACTTGGGACTTGATCTTAATACATACCTAGATAAATATATTGAAAAACAACGGAATGAAAATTCACGAACATACTTCCGCGCGAAAAATATATTTGCACGTATACACAAGTATAGAACTGATTTAAGTAAAGCTAATTCATTGGCTCGGAAAGTATGCTCAAAAGTATCATCAGATAAAGTATTTGCGCGTGAACAAGCTTGTAATGGAGACAGCCTGTCAAATTTAATAAATTCTATACATTCAGCAGGAACTCCAAACGTTCAGAGAGAACCGCTACAGGATTTGTGTAGAGGAACCCGTATGTTCAGAAACAGACAGGTAACGTTCAAAACTCAAGGAAACGTTCCAGAAACAACGCAAAAGTTGCTAGACTATGTTGGCGGCAGAAAGATGCTTAGTAATCGTAGATCTTCCTACCAATCAAAACTTTCGTCAACTGTTCAAAATACGTTGGAATCAGACCGTAGGCATTCTGTCAATGGTGGCAAATATAATTTACTATCAAACTCTGCTTTGCCTTCGGGAGTCTTGAACAAAACAAGAAATAAATCTGGAAAATCATTTTATGCAGCAAAGCCAACATACGATTCTAAGAAGTGGAAATTGTCACGCCCTGCAGTGGAATACATTACAGTAGTTTAACAGCGTTCTGGTGGAGTCTTCACAACGCTTAGGTAAGTTTTCTTAATTTCTAATTACTTTGTCTTATCCTATAGTATGCTCATGCTATGTACCTTGTCAACTGGTTCAACGCTTAGGTTCTTCGATCTAACTTTATATTTTGTCTTCCAGTGAGCATATTTCAGCCATGACGGCATCTTTGGCACATGAGCACGCCAGGCTGATGATCCACGGCGAGCGTCACTGTGCACGTCTCAGCTTGTGACACACATGGCTCAGCTTGTGACACGCATGGCTCAGCTTGTCACACACATGGCTCAGCTTATAACTGGCATTGACATTTTGTTACGGCTTGTAACACAGCACAAACTGTTACGGCTTGTAACACAGCACAAACTGCGGCAGATGAAGGCTTAGCTGGTCATCTCAAACGAAACATTAAAAGGCACATAGTAAACTGGTTACTAAACCAGCATGTTCAACAAATAGAAGATACGGGTTAACATAACAGTAAAGATATTTGTATATCCTCGAGAACGTTGCAGTCAACCCCAGCATTCTTTGACTGACTGTTCTTGATTTCTTGGAAATTTACTTTGTTTACCATTGCTTTCTGAACGACCGGCAATCATACCTTTGTATAGGAAATCAGCGCAAAGCGGATTGCTTCCAAATCGCCCGAAGCTGTTTTGAACGTGGTATGCGGGATTATGAATAGCCTAACTGGTAAAATGATAGCTAAACATTTACTGCACATGTGTAGAAACCACGCAGAACAGATGAAACACCTGCTCCATTTGAAAACCTCACGGAGACAACAAACTTCACCAAATGTATGTTGACTTCGCATTCGTTGGATATATTCTTTAGACGCCTGACAGTGTAGGAACTGCAAAGAAAGTATAGTCGACGAATCATCACGGCACAGGGCGTAACCCATAAGTGCTCCGTTCTACTACTAAGCCTGAGTCCGGAGAATCTCAGCTTAGTGCACGAACTCCGTAGCACCGGCGAGGATTCTGAAATACTTTGCGTACATTTTTAACACGAAATTTTGCCCGGGCGGCGCCGTTAGACTACTCTTTTTTTTTTTTTTTTTTTTTTTTTTTTTGATTTCCTGCTGCCAATGAATTTTGTTACGTGCGCAACAATACACACGGGCGTCCGATCTCACTACCCAGTTACTAGAAGTCCACGTGAAAAAACTCTGGCCCTCACCGGGGCTTGAACACGGGACCTCCAGCATTCGAGGCGGACACAACTCAACACCACTCAGCCCCCTGGTGTAAAAGTGTAAAAAGTATGTAATGTAAAAATGTGTAACAGAAGAAACGGCACTCCACAGGAAACACTATCAGTGGACAGTAATTTGATAAAATGAATGTCTTGAGGTTGCGTATAATGGTGCTAGCCCCATATTGTTGTACCAACCGGCACTCTGTGGCTGATGCGACAAGTATCACACCACCCGCATTTATTTCTCAATGGTTTCTTGGTACCCATTTTAGACTGGGCAGCCTGAAATCTGTTGTAAAATATACAAGATGGATGCCTCCGAGACTTGAACACATAAGATCGCTATGCAAGCAGGCCAGCAGTGCTAGCCGCTTCACCACTACGACTATTTCAACTCTGCATATTTCATTGTCCATAAAAGAGCTTATTATACTGCAGGAGATAGTCACCCTAATAGTATAGCTAGTGATTCCATACACAACTTGAAAGTTTCAGACCAGTCAGGAAAATCAGTTCACGAGTCGGATGACCTGCTGGGGAAGAGGTCCAGAACGTCCAGGAGCCCATACGCCTGGGATCACCCCCACCCTACCCTACCCCACATTTGAGTCCACCTTGAATTTGGGGTTCGGAGAGTTTTTGCTTAAATAAATTTTTCTTTTTTATTAGGCCACGTGGCAAAGGGATTACGAACGCGATTCGTAAGCCCGCTTACCTGCGTTCGAAACACAGCGGCGACCTATTTGGCAGCAGACCGTGTTGCTCTGGGTTTTACTGAGTTGGTATGGGAGCCGGTCGTTCAGAAAGCAATGGCAAACTACTGAACGTAGACTTGCCAAGACATCAGCAGTAAAATGCTAGTGTTTGACAGCGATGTCATGTAAAAAGGATATTTAAAAAAATAGGCCACGAATTTAGTTCCCCGTTGATATGACTGGGACAAATTAAAGATTGCACCTACCGAGTAGCCAGTACGGTACGTTGTGTGGTACAGCATGGGATTATGACATTTCGCCGTTATTCAACTTATATGAACTAATTTACATACATCTAGCAAATAGTCTTGAATACAATACACATCCAAAGTCAAAGCACAACGTTGGTGCATTGGAAAACCCCAGATGGAATCTTCGGTTTCGCCTTCCTTTTGCTGGAACCTCCCCAATCTTTCCCGCATTTTAAAAAATTTGTTGTGTCCGTTATTTTCCCTACTGACAAAGCCCATCATCAGATGCCGCATCCCTTGTAATTCATGCCACGGCGCTGCGATGGGGATTCCCAGAGCAGCAAAGTCTTATGGGATGTCAGTGGTCTCCTGGAAGTTCTTCGTGATTGAGACACAAGATGGCGTTTACTTTCTGGTGGCCGTCAGTTTTAGCCTTTTTTGGTTTTATCTGCAGCAGCTCCTCGGGTGTCTCAAGTTCTGCACTATTATAAAAAAAATAAAAAGCTTCACAAGTATTCTCATCGTGTCTGTTTAGTTGCACTCTTCAGCTCTCAAAATACCTCGGTTTATTTTCGTAAAATCTCCGCCCAGATAGGTAGCTGCAGCTAAACTATCCGCCAGTTCATTGCCCAGCTCAACTGCATTCCGGGGCAAACTATCAATATACGCGTATCTTGCATCTCATTTCACTCGGAACAAGCCAATCTCCACTGTCCAAAGCTTAATAGCTGTCTTCTTTGTGTCAGTCTTTGCAATGAAACAACCCTTTTGCATCTCACCACAGATTCATCAGTGGGAATTTACTTACTGTACAGACATCTGGCTTCCTGTACAGATTGAAATCTGGAGTATTAACTTTGCCATGATTCATATGGGAAATGTCTTACAATAGATACTTAAATCCCGTATATATTCTCGAGTAACGTAACCTGCGCGAGAAATGTAGCGGTTCTCGCCGCGTTGGTAACTTATGGGATTGTGAGCCGGCCGCTCAGAAAGAAATGGCAAACTACTGCCTAGTACATTAACAGTAGCTGAAAAATACTGATGTTGACTGCAACGTTCTGTAAGGGATATGCAACAAAACAAAAATACTGAAAGCTGTTGCTGTGGAGTATTAACTATGCTGTAATTAATGTGAAACGGCGTCTTGTGCATCCTGAAATCTGTCGTTTCTGTGGCGTATTAACTATGCTGTAATAGTGAAACGGCGTCTTGTGCATCCTGAAATCTGTCGTTTCTGTGGAGTATTAACTATGCTGTAATTGTCAACCGGCGTCTTGTGCATCCTGAAATCTGTCGTTTCTGTGGAGTATTAACTATGCTGTAATTAATGTGAAACGGCGTCTTGTGCATCCTGAAATCTGTCGTTTCTGTGGAGTATTAACTATGCTGTAATTAATGTGAAACGGCGTCTTGTGCATCCTGAAATCTGTCGTTTCTGTGGAGTATTAACTATGCTGTAATTAATGTGAAACGGCGTCTTGTGCATCCTGAAATCTGTCGTTTCTGTGGAGTATTAACTATGCTGTAATTAATGTGAAACGGCGTCTTGTGCATCCTGAAATCTGTCGTTTCTGTGGAGTATTAACTATGCTGTAATTAATGTGAAACGGCGTCTTCTGCATCCTGAAATCTGTCGTTAGTGGCGTATTAACTATGCTGTAATTGTGAAACGGCGTCTTGTGCATCCTGAAATGTCGTTTCTGTGGAGTATTAACTAGCTGTGATCCACGTAAGAGAGGAGACTTGAAGTGGGATAACAAGAATTGCTCTGGCAAAGGTAGCCTTTTGCAAGATACAAAATATACTGACCAATAACGGGTAAATTGCAACGAGAAAAAGTGAAGTGCTACATAGAACCTGTACTTCTGTATGGATGTGAAACGTGTACAATGAACCTGAAAAACTAATGGCAGTGGAAATGTGGTTTCTGGGGAAAATGCATAGAATACTACGGACAGACAAGAAAACAAATGAGCAAGTCCTACAAGAAGCAAATGAAAACTCTAAATCTAATTAGAGAAATTAGAGGTAGTCAGAAATGTTTGGGGCACATAAGATGGAACTAACTAAACTTGGTTGACAACTGGCAAGATTGAGGGGGAAAGAACAAGGGGAGGGTACAGAAGTAATCATCTGGATGGTTTGACCACATGACAGAGCCAAGAACACAACGCCGGTGATCGTGTAAGATGGCCAAAAATGACCGCCCACACTTAAGTTGAGCTAACAACCATCATTGCACTCACAGCATTCCCATACGGCTCAGTACTCTCTCGTTCAACAGCCAGCGAAGTCATACTAATCGTTCCCACCGCTATCTGAAAGTTTTTCTGGTCTTACCGCCCACACTTATGAATATGGCAAATGATGTGAGAAATTAGCACTATGCGCTTATGGAGTGCTCACTCACAAAGCATCGCAAACTATACCTTTCTTTCAAATTGTTTCTAAGATTGGTTACGTTGTGTTATTTTCTTCCTTCAGATTATAAAGAAATCCAGAAAATGGTCTCCAGGCTAGGTGATTTTTAAACTGACCTTAAGCCAGCCGAGGTGACTGAAGTCATGGACATCTTAATTCATCCCACGTGATTGACACCCAGTTCGTGTGATTTACTGTGATATTAACCCAGCTCGGGTGGTTGAGATACTGTGATATAAACCCAGCCCAGATAGAGATTATGGAAATCCCAAGTGATGTGATTGAGACACACAGCCCAGGTGATTTATTCAGCCCAGGTGATTTATTCAGCCCAGGTGATTTATTCAGCCCCGGTGATTATTCAGCCCCGGTGATTATTCAGCTCCGGTGATTATTCAGCTCAGGTGATTATTCAGCTCAGGTGATTATTTAGCTCAGGTGATTATTCAGCTCCGGTGTTTGGGACACCCAGCCCTATGACTCGGTTGAGATCCAAACCCAGCCAGTGTACTGAGATAGTGGGCCCTAGATAATGTGAAGCATAAGGCAACCTGGAGAAAGTCATTCAAACTGGACTTCGTGGTGTAGGTGACAAGCAAAGATTCAAAGTATACTTTGTGTTCCGAGCAGGGATATTTAAGATACAGCATGTTTGCTTTCCGCATGATTATATATTTTGTAATTACAATTTCTACAATTTCACATTTGTAATTATTTTACTGTCATAATTTTGTAATTATCTTATAGTGCACTCATATTGTCAATATTACAGAAACTAGTTTGGTATATAAAGCGTGCACTACTGAATTTATTTACTACTGAAGAAAATTATTGTATACGAACATTGCTTTTGAATTTTTCATGGCAACAATTATACTACAATTATATTATGTTAACAATTATATTATGTTAACAATTATATATTGTTACAATTATGCTACGATTATACTGTTTTCTATTGAAAACACAACCGAGTGAATATCTGCTGAAAACGTTTTGTTATTCAAACTATTTGTTATTTAAAGTTATTTTCCTTTTATATCATTTCATTGCGTAAATATGTAACTTAAATGTTAAACATGAACAATTTTGACTAGTTTTTTCAGTTAAAACAATTGATATATTTTCTAACATCTTAGTAAAATACAATTTTGGCAACTATATTGAAAAATGTGCTGTTGGGGGGAATATTTGCTGTTGGGAAATATTTATTAGAAAATCTGTACAATATCATTTACTATATTTTACTAGTTTCAATTTCCCCACAATCGTAGCTTTTGCAATTATTAAACTCAATAATCAGAAAAATTAGTTGTATTCTGGACAAATTAGAATATTTTTTGTTTAAAATTTAAAACAATCTTTTATTGAATATTTTCTCTATTTAAATTCTTCTATTGAATATTTAGTTTCTATGAATTTGTTCTGAGAACATTTGGTATAACATTCCCATTATTTATAGAATTGCTATTTCATATTCATTTCAACATTTTTTTTTTTTGGTTTTTCGTTATTTTTTTTTTTTTATATTTTAGTTTTAAAGCTTATTTTGGAAAATAATTTGAGAATCATTATAAAATTTTAGAATTTAACTTTCAAGTACCAATATGTTTTTTACCTTAGAATTTATCCTTTTTGGCTTTCTGAAGATGATTTTGTTCACTAAAACGGTACCAAATGTTTTAACTTTTTGTTTAAAAAAAGAAATCACTTAATGAAAGCCATCTATTTTTATGAATTCTGATGAATGATGTGATTCTAACTCATTGGACTCAATTTATACTCGCAAGTAGATTCCCACTTGCATTTAGATTGCAATAATTTCCAACTTCATGGAACATTAACTTAAGAGAAAGCATGAAATCAGTTTTAATAATTTTCGTTAAGAAATGAGTACAGTGCTAAGTTTCTAGAAAGGAATTGTTTTCTAGTGTTAATGTATTTCTCCTGTCTGAAAGTTTATTTTGCTTCAATGGCAATTAGGTCCCCTTATTAGAACTCTGTATATAACCACTGACTCAATTTTATATCAAAATTCATTGGTGCGCTGGCAATAAAGTATAAATGAATATTTAGAGAAAAATTCAGCTAAAAAATAAGTAAATTTGAATACTGAAAACACAAAGAATAGATTGCATAATATATTGTCTGGAATATAACACTGCATCTCTTGAGGTGCGCAATGCATAATTCACATCAGAAACTAAAGCAATAGCATGAATCCTTCAGGGTGAACTATACAATACACGTCACATACACACATAAAACAATCTTGTCTATCATGGTAATTTTAAACCATCATGACAAATACACAAAAGATAGAAAATCCACGTCCTGTAAGTGGAATGATGAACTTATTCTCGAACTTTCTGCAGGGTTTAGTACATCCGCCTTCGCTAGGAGACTTAGCTAACCAAGAACCGAACCGAACTAGAAAATGGGACTGGTCTTCTAGTGATATGGATGCTTTACTGGCCCAACTTAAACTCGTCTTATTTGAAATGCAAATCCACAACAGATTCACATTTTGTATTAAATGCTGACTAAACACAATGAATTTAAGTCCTTGAGTTAGAGTCCACTTGTCATAGGATTTTATTTAGTATCATGGAGTGTACATACCTTTTTAACTGTATATTGCTGTGCTGTATATTACTGTGCATAATGTTTCGTCTTTGTGTTGCCTGTACGTATGCTCTGTGGGAAGTCTTTTACTGCTTGCTGCTTTGTGCCCTGTCTTATGTTGTCTGTCTTGTCTTTGTATAGGATTACCATGTTTCTGTGCCCTGTCTTGTCTGTCTGTCTTTGTATAGGGTTACCAAGTTTTTGTTCCCTGTCTTATGTTGTCTGTCTGTCTTGTCTTTGTATAGAATTATCATGTTTTTGTGCCCTGTCTTATGTTGTCTTTGTATAGGATTACCATGTTTTTGTGCCTTGTCTTATGTTGTCCTTGTCTTTGTACAGGATTACCATGTTTTTGTGCCCTGTCTCATGTTGTCTGTCTTGACTTTGTATAGGATTACCATGTTTTTGTGCCCTGTCTTATGTTGTCTGTCTTGTCTTTGTATAGGATTACCATGTTTTTGTGCCCTGTCTTATGTTGTCTGTCTTGTCTTTGTATAGGATTACCATGTTTTTGTGCCCTGTCTTATGTCTGTCTTGTCTTTGTATAGAATTACCATGCGTTTGTGCCCTGTCTTATGTTGTCTGTCTTGTCTTTGTATAGAATTACCATGTTTTTGTGCCGTCTTATGTTGGTCTGTCTTGTCTTTGTGTAGGATTACCATGTTTTTGTGCCCTGTCTTATGTTGTCTGTCTTGTCTTTCTATAGAATTACCATGTTTTTGTGCCCTGTCTTATGTTGTCTGTCTTGTCTTTGTATAGGATTACCATGTTTTTGTGCCCTGTCTTATGTTGTCTGTCTTGTCTTTGTATAGGATTACCATGTTTTTGTGCCCTGTCTTATGTTGTCTGTCTTGTCTTTGTATAGGATTACCATGTTTTTGTGCCCTGTCTTATGTTGTCTGTCTTGTCTTTGTATAGAATTACCATGTTTTTTGTGCCCTGTCTTATGTCGTCTGTCTTGTCTTTGTATAGGATTACCATGTTTGTGCCCCGTCTTTACATGTTCATGGATCCTTTATTTGTATGGTATCTCATCTACTTAGCTCTTGGTGTTAGCCCTATGCATCCTTTATTCTAGTAACTTATCACATTCATTGCTTGAAATTTGTGAGAAAGCAAATGGGGTACTTCAGTTCATACATGCAAAAGCAATGCTGGACAATTCTGGTACCACTGTTAGTGTCCACGGTTAGTGATGTTCTTTGTACCAGATTAGTGTTAACTCGCTTAGTGCTGGGTTGTTTTTTTTTTTTGCATCAGGTTGTGAATTATCTATTCCCATATTACATTGGTTATAAAAATTACCCAAGTGACGCACCCTACATGATATAGTTTTAAATTAGCAAAGTATTTTAATTGGCGCAACGATATATTTTACTTGGCATTCATCAATATATTTTAAATGGTATGGAATGCATTGACATATTTTAATTGGTATAGGATGCCTTCAATTACTGATGTATTTTAGACATAGCACCCACTGGCATTCTTACTTTTCATGGAATCCGTTATGGATATATCATTTTAGTCGGCACGGATTCCGATATATATTCAAACGAATCTATTCGTGGGACATATAATTTTAGTTGGCTCGGAATCCGTAAGATATTTTCTGACAAATCTATTCGTGATCGCTAATCAGGAATATCTTTTTTTCACAAAATTCATAAAGGATATATTTTACTTGGTATGCCTTTGAGGATTCCATTAAGTAGAGATGAAAGTTGGCAGTTTCCATTAGGGAAAGGAGTTCGCACTTTATGTATGTATATAATTCACAGCATTAAGTTGCCATTGCTGCCAACTAATAATCCTTTTGGAATATTTTATCGTTGGCGCAGTGTCCAGTAAGGATGTACTTGTAAAGATGTAGCATCAGGGTTATATTTCTATACAAGTTCATTAGTTATGTACTTTTATATAATATAGCAAGGTAGTATGTCTCTACAGGTACATCATTACAGATGCTTAATTTTATATAAGTATTCATAAAGAATGTACTTATAACACCAAGGTTGTAATTCTATACAAGTAATTAGACACGGGCTCCTGTAGAAAATATCACCTAATGCTAATTTTATGCTAATTTTATATAGATCACCCTTTTTAGATGTGCTTTTATGCATATTATTCAAAAGTAACGTATTTGGAAACCATCACATGAAAAATGAACGAGTGCATACACAAGAAAATTATTTTAAAAATGAGCTTGAACAGCCCAACATTAGATATATTTTCTTAACCACTTTAATACACAATACAGTATTTTGTGAAAATTTAAGTTTCACGGACATTCCTCTGATTCTTTAGGCATTGGTCCTTTTCCCAATTTCTTCTCTTATTTATAATTATACAGTGAAACAGTGTAAAATATCTTTTTAAATCTAGTCACTTCTATGCCATATTTCTAAAGATTTTCATGCAAACTTGATTTTACTGTGTAATCTTGCCAAAATAGAAGTTTCTGACATTGTATTCTTCTTAGTCCATATTCTTCTTATAGTCCATATCGTGTGGCGTTGGTAATAGTATGACAATCATTTCTGATAAACTTTCTCCACACCGTGTCTAAACGCTTGGTAAAATTTTCCAGCTTCTCATTTACTCTACCTGACTCTCCCCCTCTCTCCTTTCCAATTTCCCCGTTGTGACATATTCCAGCTTTCTCATTCTGACATGCCCAATCAATGTGGATTGCATTCTTTTCATGCGAGCAAGTTCTTTGCAAGTCAGTTTCTTCCAAGATATCATTATTCTTTCTATCCATCCAGTTGCTCTAATTCATCTATTTGCCAGAAATACCTGGCACCGTCATATATTATTTTTGCTATGTAAACTTGCTTGATTGTGCATTGGTGATTCATGTAAACATAATCAAATTATGTACTGTGCTCAAATATCCCTTTGTTTGTTTGCCATCTGAGCTATCAGTAGATGCTAGCGTGATTGATAGATATGGTAGTTAATATAAGTTTTAGTCTTCCTGTTATGCAACCTTAAGCTTCTCATTTAATCAGATTGGAAATGTTGCCCATTTCGCAAATGTAGAATGACAGGTTTATCGCATGACATCTGACCAATCTATGAATGTCATTAGCTTTATGCTGTTTCCCCAATGTTGAGTTTCAGCTTTTATCTTTATGCAAGACCACTCTGAATTTGTGTGACATCAGTTTTCCTTCAATGTTCATAGTTAGTTCATTGCTATTTCTTTATTGCAATCTATTCTGTGAATATTTGTGATAAACGGCATCAGCTTTCTGCTGTCCCCGAATGTTGAGTTGTTTCATTGCTATTTCTTCGATGCCACCTTTTCTGTGAATCCTCGTGATAACATTAAACGTCAGCTTTCTGCTGTTCCCCCTATGTTGACATTTTCATCGCGAAATTCACTGAACATACTTAAATTAATGAAGGCAAGAAATCATGCAACGTTTTTTATGGCGTCTATGTAAAATCTGGTATTGTTACTTGCTAGAACAGATATGGAACATTGACGTATAAAGCCATGGTAGTTACTCACCCATATACAATTTATCATATTCACTCAAATACAATTTATGTTGAATTGCATTCCCCAGCTAAACTATACTAATACGTTAAGTCTTTATGAAGTTTTTCTGTTAAGTCAATTTTTTTTTACCACCTCGGAACCATTTTCCTAAACGTATCAACCCTAGAGCTGTATTGCAGTCGGCCTCTAAGTTAGTCTGTCACTTTGACTGCCGCTCTTCTTAGGCAATATCACGTGTAGCAAGTCTGTCATGTAGATGGTCTGTCCAGCCGCCAGTGTCCACAGCGGCTAGCTTTTATGTCTCTTCTATCCGGTCGAGTCTGTTTGATCCGCAGAATCTTGCCACCAGCACTACCACCAGTCTCGCCTGCCCGGCCACTACTGTATGAAAACCTACTTAATTTACACATACATACATTTCCTGTGTTCCGTCAGTGCAGATAGACCAACGAACCATCTCAAGGAATCGCTTATTTCTCTTGAAACCTCAGACCTTGTGTATTTATTTTTAGACGTGGCCATATTGTGTGAATCTGCGTGATAATGTGAACATCCAGCTCCGTGCTGTTCCCCCTGATGTTCACATTATTACTAAGGTTCTAATTCACATTTCAAACATTTAAGATAGTTCTCATGGTAAACGTTTTAGTTATTGGTCATAAAAATCTTCTTCACATAGTAAATAATGAACCCTTTTGAGTGCCATATGGCGCATTGGACATATGCTCAACCTATATTTATTAGACCACTCGATAAGTGGTCATCAAGCCTCCCGACTTCTTCTGATACCCATTTTAGGTTGGATCCATCTAGGAGTACAGGTCAATTTGTACCCCCCAAAAAAATGCCCCAAGTGGGATTCGAACTGGGCCGGCAGACTAGCGTCACACACAGTGCTGCGTCTGCTCTAATAATTTAATATAAAGCTCAAACATCTACTTCAGATAGTGCTAGGGCTGTTTTTGCTCATCTATTTCAGTGTGTGCTGTTAAACCATTTTGTCATTGCTCAATATTTATATGTTCAATGATAACGCCCTTGCTGCGCCCGTGTTGCTAAAAATCATCTATATACTGTAATCATCCTTGAATGCCACCTTTTCTGTGAATCTTCGTGAAAAGATTGTCAACATCAGCTTTTGCAGCCAGTAGTAGGCAGTCTCTAATAGTCGCCAGCCAGTAGTAAGCAGTCTCTAATAGTCGCCAGCCAGTAGTAGGCAGTCTCTAATAGTCGCCAGCCAGTAGTAGGCAGTCTCTAATAGTCGCCAGCCAGTAGTAGGCAGCCTCTAGTAGTCGCCAGCCAGTAGTAGGCAGTCTCTAATAGTCGCCAGCTAGTAGCAGGCAGCCTCTCCAGAGGTAGCCCGTCGCCCGCCCCTCCACTAACCAGCATTTCCACTAGTAGCCACTCTAGTAGCCCCTCTAGTAGCCACTCTAGTAGCCCCACTCTAGTAGCCACTTTTGTAGCCTACCTCACGTCAAAGGTTAAAATGATCGTCCAGACACCTCTGGCAAGAGACACATCTGTTAACGTTGTTTTCTTATAGCATTGACTCGCAGCCGTTTCATCCAATGTTTCTTTAATCCGAACTTTATGGCATGGTCATGCCATTCTGTGAACCCTCGGGTCAACAATGTCAACATCAGCTCTCTGCTGTTACCCCCAGTGCTGACATCGTTGCCACTGCGGTTCTAAGCTCCAGTCCTCAAGCTCATCTCAGATGGTGCTTTTTATAAAAATGTCAGTACTCATGAGTCAGTGTCCATACTAAACATTTTTTCCCGTGCTCCCATCTTTTCAGTGTTTATTGGAAACATTGTTTTAATTCTATACATCTATTTAATGCTACACTATTTTTCTTCTATATATGCGCATCTTGTGTAAAGATCATTATATTCAGACGGCTTTTAAACATTTGATAATATACCATTACACACAGGAAGCATTGTGATAAGCACTTTTTCCAGAATTGAATTTTCGACGTAGATTGCCACTGTACGACTGGGATATCAAATTTCTATTACTACTGCTTGGATGACGTGACTATAACTACTGCATGGACGTGTATGTTTGTGTATAACTACTGCATGGACGTGTGTGTGTGTATTACTATTGTTTGGACGGATGTATGTGTATTACTACTGTTTGGACGTATGTATGTGTATTACTACTGTTTGGACGGATGTATGTATGTGTATTACTACTGTTTGGACGTATGTATGTGTATTACTACTGTTTGGACGGATGTATGTATGTGTATTACTACTGTTTGGACGGATGTATGTGTGTGGATTACTACTGTTTGGATGGATGATGCATAATACTATTGCTTGGATGTCCGTATAACTACTTGGATGTGTATTACTGTAATCTCGCATACCGCGTAGGAAACACAACTATGGGAAATTTGGCAGCCGCCTTGCGTATGGTTTTCCTACTAGTGAGTGCCGGTAATTCAGAAAGCAATGGCAAACTACTGAACGTAAACTTTCAAGAAATCACAAATAGCCAAAATTGCCGGAGTAAACTGCGACGTCCTGTAAAAGATATGCAACGCTGTAGTGACTTCAATTTTAGCAACCATTTGTGGTGTTACTCTCATATTAGCAACATTTGTAATGTCAGTTTTAGCCACACATTTCTAATGTGAGCCAGTTTCAGCAACTATTTGTAGCTTCTCCAGTTTCGGCAACCGACTGTAGTCTCTCTAGTTTCAGCAGCCATTTGTAGCCCTTCCATTTTCTGTAGCCATTAGCCCTGTGAGGTTCCATATGTAATTCCCAGTCAAGCAGTGCCCATGCAACTTCCCTGGTCTGATTGTCTGCAGTATCATCTGATAGTGGGTCGCTGTAGTGAAACTGTTAACACTGCACCAGTCAGCCTCTCTAGCAGTCATCCTCTCTAGCAGTCTTCTCCAGTAGTCAGCCTTTCTAGCAGTCATTCCCTCATGTAGTCAGCCTCTAGTAGTCAGCCTTTCTAGCAGTCAGCCTCTCTAGCAGTCAGCCTCTCTAGCAGTCAGCCTCTCTAGCAGTCAGCCTCTCCAGCAGGCAGCCACTCCTCTTGTCAGCCTCTAGCAGTCAGCCTCTAGCAGTCAGCCTCTCCTCTAGTCATCTTCTAAGTCAGCCTCTCCTCTAGTCAGCTTCTAACAGTCAGCCTCTCCTATAGTCAGCCTCTAGCAGTATGAAATCGTGCATTGTTTGCTGTGATTATTGTGATCATTGTCAGCATCAGGTATCTGCTGACACCACCCCCCACCCTCCCCATTTTGAGTTGTTCTATTGCTATTTCTTGAATGCCACCTTTGGTTGTCACCTTTTCTGCTGTTCTCTCTCTCTCTCTCTCTCTCTCTCTCTCTCTCTCTCTCTCTCTCTCTCTCTCTCTCTCTCTCTCCTCTCTCTCTCTCTCTCTCTCTCTCTCTCTCTCTCTCTCTCTCTCTCTCTCTCTCTCTCTCTCTCCCTCCCCCATGTTGACAGTTGTTTCATTGCTATTTCTTGAATGCCACATTTTCTGTCTCTTCGTGATAAAATTGTCAACATCAGCTTTTGCTGTCCCCCAGTGTTGACATTTGCATGGCGAAGTTCACTAAACATATGTTTTGCTTCAGGTAATGAAGGCAAGAAATCCTGCAATGTTTTGTTTATGGTGTCTATTTAAAATCTGATACTGTTACTTGCTTTTACAAATGTATGTGGAACATTAGTTGCTATACTTATAGACATGTCATGATATACACACTTATTTCTCTTTAACTGTATTTCCCATCTAAACTATACCAGTATTGTTAGGAATTTATGAAGTCATTATTTTAAGTCAGTTTTTTACCACCTCGGACCTATTTTCCAAAACGAATCAACCTTAGAGCTGTAGTGTAGTGAGCCTCTGTTTATCTAAACCTGCAGTCTGTCATTTTGTCTCTCGCTGTCCTCAAGACAGTATCTCCTGTAGCAGGTCTGTCCACTAGACGGTCTGTCCACTAGACGGTCTGTCCACTAGACGGTCTGTCCACTAGACGGTCTGTCCATTAGACGGTCTGTCCAGGACCGTGTCTTCAGCAGCTAGGTTTATCACCTCTCCTATCCGATCGACAGTCTGTTTGGTCCGCAGTGTCTTTCCACCAGCATTACCGTCAGTCTCGCCTGCCCGGCCACTACTGTATGAAAACTTACTTAATTTACACATACAAGAAGTCTGTCAGTTTCCTGTGTTCCCTCAGTACAGCGTAGACCAGCGAACCATCTCAAGGAATCGCTTATTTCTCTTGAACGCAGGCCTTAAGTGTATTTTTTCAGGCGTGGTCATATTGTGTGAATCTTCGTGTTAATGTGAACATACAGCTCCATGCTGTTTCCCCCGATTTTCACATTATTACTAAGGTTCTAATTACATGTATTTCAAATATATATATATATATATATATATATATATATATATATATATATATATATATATATATATATATATATATATGATAGTTCTCATGGTCAACGTTTCAGTTATTGCTCATAACAATCTTCTTCACATAGTAAGTAATGAACCCTTTTCAGTGCCCTATGACGCATTGGACATATGATGCTCAGCCTATATTTATTAGACCCATCGATAATCAGCGTGGTCATTATCAAGCCTCCCGTCTTCTGAAAAACATTTTAGGCTGGATCCATCTAGGAGTGCAGGTCCATTTTGTTAAAAAAAAAAAAATGCCCCAAGTGGGATTCGAACCACTGGGCCGGCAGGCTAGCGTCACCCACAGCGCTGCCTCTGCTCTAATTTAATATAATGCTCAAACATCTACTTCAGAGTGCTCGGGCTGATGTTTTTGTTAAACATCTATTTCAGTGTGTGCTGTTAAACCATTTTGTCATTGCTCAATATTTATCTGTTCAATAATAGTGCTCTTGATCTTGCTGTGGCTGTGTTGCTGATAATCTCTATATACTGTAATCATCCTTGAATGCCACCTTTCTGTGAATTTTCGTGATATGATTGTCAACATCAGCTTTTGCTGTACCCCTACTGTTGACATTTGCATCGCGAAGTCCGTCTCTACTAACCGGCCTCTCCAGTAGTCAGTCAGTCTCTCCAGGAGTACTCTCCAGGAGTAGGCAGATTCTCCAGAAGTCGCAGGCAACATCTAGTAGGCAGCAGGCAACCTCTAGCAGGCAGCAGGCAACCTCTAGCAGGCAGCAGGCAACCTCTAGCAGGCAGCAGGCAACCTCTAGCAGGCAGCAGGCAACCTCTAGCAGGCAGCAGGCAACCTCTAGTAGGCAGCAGGCAACCTCTAGTAGGCAGCAGGCGGCTTCTAGTAGACGCCAGCCAGTTTGCGGCCTCTAGTAGACGCCAGCCAGTTTGCGGCCTCTAGTAGACGCCAGCCAGTTGCGGCCTCTAGTAGACGCCAGCCAGTTGCGGCCTCTAGTAGACGCCAGCCAGTAAGCGGCCTCTAGTAGACGCCAGCCAGTTGCGGCCTCTAGTAGACGCCAGCCAGTAAGCGGCCTCTAGTAGACGCCAGCCAGTAAGCGGCTTCTAGTAGACGCCAGCCACAAGTAGGCAGCCTTTATAAGTCGCCCGCCGCCTTCTAGTCGTTGTCTGCCGCCTTCTAGTCGTTGTCTGCCGCCTTCTAGTCGTTGTCTGCCGCCTTCTAGTCGTTGTCTGCCGCCTTCTAGTCGTTGTCTGCCGCCTTCTAGTCGTTGTCTGCCGCCTTCTAGTCGTTGTCTGCAGCCTTTTATTCGTCTGCAGCCTTCTAGTCGTTGTCTGCCGCCTTCTAGTCGTCTGCCTCTAGTAGCCAGCTTCTAGTAGCCAGCCTCTAGTAGCCAGTCTCTAGCAGTCAGCCTCTCTAGCAGTCAGCCTCTCTAGCATTTAGCTTCTACAGCATTTAGCTTCTACATCAGTAAGCCTCTCTAGCATTTAGCTTCTACAGCAGTAAGCCTCTCTAGTAGTCGGCCGCTCTAGCAGTCAGCCTTTCCAATAGTTTGCCGTTCCTGTCTATGAGCAAAATCGTTTGTGTAAATGGCCATGATTTCAAGTCATGGACAAGCTGTTCAATCTTTGTCAACAATGTTACCATCCAGCTTTGCTGTTCCCTTCAGTATTGACCTTGTTGCCACTGAGATTGTTAGATTGTTCATGCTAAACATTTCCTGTATTTGTGCTCTTGCTAAACATTTCCAATATATCGGTGCTTATGCTAACCATTTCCAATTTGGCTGCCATTTGTTTCCAGTATCATCTGTTAGTGGGTAGCTGTACTGAAACTGTTACTGCACCAGTCAGCTTCTCTAGCAGTCATCCTCCCTAGCAGTCATCCCCTCCTGTAATAGCCTCTCTAGTAGCCAGCCTCTGTAGTAGCCAGCCTCTCTAGTTGCAAGCCCCTCTAGTTGCCAGGCTCTCGTCCAAGGTTAAAAATCGTTCAGTCATCTTGGGCGAGACACATCTATGTTGAAGTTTTCTTATAGCACGGACTCGCGGCCGTTTCATCTGTTTATTTAATCTGACCTTTGAGCATTTCTTCTGTTTTGTAGGCATGGCCACGCCATTCAGTGAACCCTCGCGTTAACAATGTCAGCACACAGCTCTCTGCTGTTTCCCCCAGTGCTGACATCGTTGCCGCTGCGGTTCTAAGGTCGAGTCCTCAAGCTCATCTAAGATACTGCTTTTTCTAAAAATTTCAGTTTCTCATGAGTCGGTGTCGATACTAAACATTTTTCCCCCGTGCTCTCATTTTTCAGTGTTTATTTGAAATTTCAGTGTTATCTCTATACATATATTTAATGCTACGCTATTTAATTTGTATATAAGCGCATCTTGTGTAAAAATCATTATATTCACACGTATGTTAAACATCTGATATATAACATTACAAAAAGGAAGCATTGCAATGGATAATCACTTTTTCCAGAATTGAATTTTGACCGTAGATTGCCACTGTACTACTGGGATATCAAGTTTCCATTACTACTGCTTGGATGACGTGACTGTTTCTACTGCGTGTACGTGTGTGTGTTACTACTGTTTGGTGGATGTATGTGTGTATTACTACTGTTTGGTGGATGTATGTGTATTACTACTGTTTGGATGTATGTATTACTACTGTTTGGATGGATGTATGTGTGTGTATTACTACTGTTTGGTGGATGTATGTGTGTATTACTACTGTTTGGTGGATGTATGTGTGTATTACTACTGTTTGGTGGATGTATGTGTATTACTACTGTTTGGTGGATGCATGTGTGTATTACTACTGTTTGGTGGATGGATGTGTGTTACTGTTTGGATGATGCATATTACTACTGCTTGGATGTGCGTATCACTACTGCTTGGATGTGCGTATCACTACTGCTTGGATGTGCGTATCACTACTGCTTGGATGTGCGGATCACTACTTGGATGTGTATTACTGTAATCTCTCATACCGCGTTCGAAACAACTTTGGGAAATTTGACATCCGCTTTGCGTATGGTTTTCATACTGGTATGAGTGGTGGTCATTTGGAAAGCAATGGCAAACTACTGAACGGAATCTTGCCAAGAAATCACAAACTGCCAAACCTGCCTGAGTAAACTGCGACGTCCTGTAAAGGATATGCAACTTTGTAGTGATTCCAGCTTTAGCAACCATTTGTGGTGTTATTCCAAATTTAGCAACCATTTGTGGTGTTACTCCAGTTTTAGCAACCATTTGTAATGTCAGTTTAAGCTACACATTTCTAATGTGAGCCAGTTTCAGTAATTATTTGTAGTCTCTCCAGTTTCGGCAACCAACTCTAGATTCAGCAACCATTTGTAGTCCTTCCGGTTTCAGCAACCATTTGTAGTTCTTCCGGTTTCAGCAACCATTTGTAGTCCTTCCAGTTTCAGCAACCATTTGTAGTCCTTTTAGTTTCAGCAGCCATTTGTAGTCCTTTTAGTTTCAGCAGCCATTTGTAATCCTTCCAGCTTCAGCAACCATTTGTAGTCCTTCAAGTTTCAGCACCCATTAGCACTGAGGTTCCATTTGTAATTCCCAGTCTAGCAGTGTCCATGTCAACTTCCCTAGTCTCATTGGCTGCCATTTGTCTCCAGTATCATCTGTTAGTGGGTCGCTGTAGTGAAACCGTTACACTGCAGCAGTCAGCCTCTCTAGCAGTCAGTCTCTCTAGCAATCAGCCTCTATTGGAGTCAGCCTTTCTAGCAGTCAGCCTCTCTAGCAGTCAGCCTCTCTAACATTGTCTCTATAGCAGTCAGCCTTTCTAGCAATCAGCCTCTCTAGCAGTCAGCCTCTCTAACATTGTCTCTATAGCAGTCAGCCTTTCTAGCAAGAGACAAATCTCTGTTGACGTTTTCTTATAGCATTGACTCTCGGCCGTTTCATCTGTTTATTTAATCTGACCTTTGAGTATTTCTTCTGTTTTGTAGGTATGGCCACGCCACTCACTGAACCCTCGCGTTAACAATGTCAACATACAGCTCTATGCTGTTCCCCCAATGCTGACATCGTTGCCACTGCGGTTTTAAGCTCGAATCCTCAAGCTCATTTAAGATAGTGCTTTTCATAAAAATTCTGTTTCTCTTGAGTCACTGTCCACACTAAACATTTTTTTCCGTGCTCATCTTTTCAGTGTTTATTTGAAACAATTTCAGTGTTAAGTCTATACATCTATTTAATGCTACACTATTTAATTTATTCGATATAAGCGCATCTTGTGTAAAACAACAAAAACAAAACACAAAAATCGCCATATTCAGACTATGTTAAACATGTGATATATACCATTACACAAAGGAAGCATTGCTATAGATAACGCACTTTTTCCATAAGCGAATTTTGAACGTAGATTGCCACTGTACGACTGTGATATCAAGTTTCTATTACTACTGCATGGACGTACGTGTGTGTATTACTACTGTTTGGATGATGTGACTATTACTACTGTTTGATGGATGTATGTGTTACTACTGTTTGGATGATTCATATTACTACTGCTTGAATGTAGCCCTTTCAGTTTAGTAACCATTTGTAGTTCTTCCAGTTTCAGCAACCATTCTAGCCCTTAGTTTCAGCAACCATTTGTAGTCCTTCCAGTTTCAGCAGCCATTAGCACTGAGGTTCCATTTGTAATTCCCAGTCTAGCAGTGTCCATGTCAACTTCCCTGGTCTTATTGGCTGCCATGTATCTACAGTATCATCTGTTAGTGGGTCGCTGTAGTGAAACTGTTACACTGCACCAGTCAGCCTCTCTGGCAGTCAGCCTCTCTGGCAGTCAGCCTCTCTGGCAGCCAGCCTCTCTGGCAGCCAGCCTCTCTAGCAGCCAGCCTCTCTGGCAGCCAGCCTCTCTGGCAGCCAGCCTCTCTGGCAGTCAGCCTCTCTGGCTGTCAGCCTCTCTGGCTGTCAGCCTCTCTGGCTGTCAGCCTCTCTGGCTGTCAGCCTCTCTGGCTGTCAGCCTCTCTGGCTGTCAGCCTCTCTGGCATTTAGCTTCTACAGCAGTAAGCCTCTCTAGTAGTCAGCCTCTCTAGTAGTCAGCCGCTCTTGCAGTCAGCCGCTCTTGCAGTCAGCCGCTCTTGCAGTCAGCCGCTCTACCAGTCAGCCGCTCTACCAGTCAGCCGCTCTTGCAGTCAGCCTCTCTAGCAGTCAACTTTCCAATAGTTAGCCGTTCTGTCTATGAGCAAAATCGTTTGTGGAAATGGCCATGATTTCAAGCCATGCACAAGCTGTTCAATCTTTGTCAACACTGTTACCATCCAGCTTTGTTGTCCCCTTCAGTATTGACCGTGTTGCCACTGAGATTGTTAGATTGTTCATGCTAAACATTTCCTATATTTGTACTCACGCTAAACGTTTCCAATATATCGGTGCTCATGCTAAACATTTCCAATATATCGGTGCTCATGCTAAACATTTCAAATTTGGCTGCAGTTTGTCTCCAGTATCATCTGTTAGTGGGTCGCTTTAGTGAAACTGTTACATTGAAGCAGTCAGCCTCTCTAGCAGTCGTCCTCCCTAGCAGCCATCCCCTCCTGTAACAGCCTATGTAGTAGCCAGCCTCTCTAGTTGCAAGCCCCTCTGTTTGCCAGCCTCTCGTCCAAGGTTAAAAATCGTTCAGTCATCTTGGGCAAGAGACACATCTATATTGAAGTTTTCTTTTTGCATTGACTCGCGGCCGTTTCAGCTATTTAATCTGACCTTTGAGTATTTCTTCTGTTTTGTAGGTATGGCCACGCCACTCAGTGAACCCTCGCGTTAACAATGTCAACATACAGCTCTCTGCTGTTCCCCCAATGCTGACATCGTTGCCACTGCGGTTCTAAGGTCGAGTCCTCAAGCTCATTTAAGATTGTGCTTTTCATAAAACATTCAGTTTGTTCTCTTCAGTGTCCACACTAAACATTTTTTTTCCGTGCTCATCTTTTCATTGTTTATTTGAAATAATTAGTGTTAATTCTATACATCTATTTAACGCTACACTATTTATTTAATTTATTCTATATAAGCACATCTTGTGTAAAAATCATTATATTCAGACGTATGTTAAACATCTGATATAAAAAATTACAAAAATGAAGCATTGCAATAGATAAGCACTTTTCCAGAATTGAACTTTGAACGTAGATTGACACTGTACGACTGGGATATCAAGTTTCTATTACTACTGCATGGATGATGTGACTGTTACTACTGTTTGGATGATGTGACTGTTACTACTGCTTGGATGATGTGACTGTTACTACTGTTTGGATGATGTGACTATTATAACTGTTTGGATGATGTGACTATTATAACTGTTTGGGTGATGTGACTATTACTACTGTTTGGATGATGTGACTATTATAACTGTTTGGACGATGTGACTATTATAACTGTTTGGACGATGTGACTATTACTACTGTTTGGATGATTGACTATTACTACTGTTTGGATGATGCATATTACTACTGCTTGTAGTCCTTCCAGTTTCAGTAACCGTTTGTAGTCCTTCGTTTCAGCAACCACTTGTAGTCCTTCCAATTTCAGCAACCATTTGTAGTCTTTCCAGTTTTAGTAACCATTTGTAGTCCTTCCGGTTTCAGCAGCCATTAGCACTGTGAGGTTCCATTTGTAATTCCCAGCAGTGTCGTCGACTTCCCTGGTCTTATTGGCTGCCATTTATCTCCAGTATCATCTGGTAGTGGGTCGCTGTAGTGAAACTGTTACACTGCACCAGTCAGCCTCTCTAGCAGTCGGCCGCTCTAGCAGTCGGCCGCTCTAGCAGTCGGCCACACTAGCAGTCGGCCTCTCTAGCAGTCGGCCTCTCTAGCAGTCGGCCTCTCTAGCAGTCGGCCTCTCTAGCAGTCGGCCTCTAGCAGTCGGCCTCTAGCAGTCGGCCTCTAGCAGTCGGCCACACTAGCAGTCGGCCACACTAGCAGTCGGCCACACTAGCAGTCGGCCACACTAGCAGTCAGCCTCTAGCAGTCGGCCGCTCTAGCAGTCGGCCGCTCTAGCAGTCGGCCGCTCTAGCAGTCGGCCGCTCTAGCAGTCGGCCGCTCTAGCAGTCGGCCGCTCTAGCAGTCGGCCGCTCTAGCAGTCGGCCGCTCTAGCAGTCGGCCGCTCTAGCAGTCGGCCGCTCTAGCAGTCGGCCGCTCTAGCAGTCGGCCGCTCTAGCAGTCGGCCGCTCTAGCAGTCGGCCGCTCTAGCAGTCAGCCTCTCCAGCAGTCAGCCTCTCCAATAGTTAGCCGTTCCTATGAGCAAAATCGTTTGTGGAAATGGCCATGATTTCAAGTCATGGACAAGCTGTTCAATCTTTGTCAACAATGTTACCATCCAGCTTTGCTGTTCCCTTCAGTATTGACCTTGTTGCCACTGAGATTGTTAGATTGTTCGTGCTAAACTTTTCCTATATTTGTGCTCATGCTAAACGTTTCAAATTTGGCTGCCATTTGTCTCCAGTATCATCTGTTAGTGGGTCGCTGTAATGAAACTGTTACACTGCAGCAGTCAGCCTCTCTAGCATTCATCCCCTCCTGTAATAGCCTCTGTAGTAGCCCGCCTCTGTAGTAGCCAGCCTCTGTAGTAGCCAGCCTCTGTAGTAGCCAGCCTCTGTAGTAGCCAGCCTCTGTAGTAGCCAGCCTCTCGTCCAGTCATCTTGGGCAAGACACACATCTATGTTGAAGTTTTCTTATAGCATTGACTCGCGGCTGTGTCATTTGTTTATTTAATCTGACCTTTGAGCATTTCTTCTGTTTTGTAGGCATGATCACACCACTCAGTGAACCCTCTGGTCAACGTCAACATACAGCTCTCTGCTGTTCCCCCCAATGCTGACATCGTTGCCACAACGGTTCTAAGGTCGAGTCCTCAAGCTCATCTAAGATACTGCTTTTCATAAAAAATTGTTTGGTATCTTGAGTCAGTGTCCACACTAAACATTGTTTTCCATGCTCTCATTATTTCAGTGTTAATTCTATACATCTATTTAATGCTACACTATTTATTAAATTTATTGTATATAAGCGCATCTTGTGTATAAAAAAAAAATTCGCTATATTCAGACTATGTTAAACATGTGATATATACCATTACACAAAGGAAGCATTGCTATAGATAACGCACTTTTTCCATAATTGAATTTTGAACGTAGATTGCCACTGTACGACTGTGATATCTAGTTTCTATTACTACTGCTTGGGTGATGTCTGTTACTACTGCATGGATGTGTGTGTTATACTGTTTGGACGATGCATATTACTACTGCTTGAATGTAGTCCTTCGTTTCAGCAACCATTTGTAGTCCTTCCATTTTCAGCAATCATTTGTAGCCCTTCCAGTTTCAGCATCCATTAGCACTGTGAGGTTCCATTTGTAATTCCCGGTCTAGCAGTGTCCACGTCAACTTTCCTGGTCTTATTGGCTGCCATATATCTCCAGTATCATCTGTTAGTCGGTCGATCTAGTGAAATTGTTACAATGCACCAGTCAGCCTCTCTGGCAGTCAGCCTCTCTGGCAGTCAGCCTCTCTGGCAGTCAGCCTCTCTGGCAGTCAGCCTCTCTGGCAGTCAGCCTCTCTGGCAGTCAGCCTCTCTGGCAGTCAGCCTCTCTGGCAGTCAGCCTCTCTGGCAGTCAGCCTCTCTGGCAGTCAGCCTCTCTGGCTGGCAGTCAGCCTCTCTGGCAGTCAGTCAGCCTCTCTAATAGTCAGTCAGCCTCTCTAATAGTCAGTCAGCCTCTCTAATAGTCAGTCAGCCTCTCTAATAGTCAGTCAGCCTTTCCAATAGTTAGCCGTTCCTGTCAATGAGCAAAATCGTTTGTGGAAATGGCCACGATTTCAAGACATGGACAAGCTGTTCAATCTCCATCAACAATGTTACCATCCAGCTTTGCTGTTCCCTTCAATATTGACCTTGTTGCCACTGAGATTGTTAGATTGTTCATGCTAAACGTTTCCTATATTTGTGCTCATGCTAAACATTTCCTATATTTGTGCTCATGCTAAACATTTCTAATATATCGGTGCTCATGCTAAACATTTCCAATTTGGCTGCCATTTGTCTCCAGTATCATCTGTTAGTGGGTCGCTCTAGTGAAACTGTTACACTGCAGCAGTCGGCCTCTCTAGCAGTCAACCTCTCTAGCGTTTAGCCTCTATAGCAGTCAGCCTCTGTAGCAGTCATCCTCCCTAGCAGTCATCCCCTCCTGTAATAGCCTCTCTAGTAGCCAGCCTCTGTAGTAGTCAGCCTCTCTAGTTGCAAGCCCCTCTAGTTGCCAGCCTCTCGTCCAAGGTTAAAAATCGTCCAGTCATCTTGGGCAAGAGACAATCTATGTTGAAGTTGTTTTCTTATAGCATTGACTCGCGGCCGTTTCATCTGTTTATTTAATCTGTCCTTTGAATATTTGTTTTAAGCATGGCCACGCCATTCAGTGAACCCTCGCGTTAACAATGTCAACATACAGCTCTCTGCTGTTCCCCCAATGCTGACATCGTTGCCACTGCGGTTCTAAGGTCGAATCCTCAAGCTCATCTGAGATAGTGCTTTTTCTAAAACTTTCAGTTTGTTCTCATGAGTCAGTGTCCATACTAAACATTTTTTTTCCGTGCTCATCTTTTCAGTGTTATTTCAAATTTCAGTGTTAATTCTATACAACAATTTCAGTGTTAATTCTATACATCTATTTAATGCTACACTATTTAATTTATTCTATATAAGCACAATTTGTGTTTTAAAAAAAACATATTCAAATGTAAGTTATACATCTAAACATCTGATATATACCATTACACAAAGGAAGCATTACAATAGATAAGCACTTTTTTTCCAGAATTGAATTTTGAACGTAGATTGTCACTGTACGACTGGGATATCGTTTCTATTACTACTACTTGGATGACGTGACTATTACTACTGCATGTACGTGTATGTGTGTGTATTACTACTGTTTGGATGATGAATATTACTACTGCTTGAATGTACGTATAACACTTGGATGTGTATTACTGTAATCTCGCATACCGCGTTCGAAACACAACTATGGAAAATTTTGAAGCCGCCTTGCGTATGGTTTTCAATGTTATGATTGCCGGTCATTCAGAAAGCAATGGCAAACTACTGAACGGAATCTTGCCAACAAATCACAAACGGCCAAAAATACCTGCTTAGACTGCAACGTCCTGTAAAGAATATGCAACTTTTTAGTGACTCTAGTGGTTTTACTCCAACTTTAGCAACCATTTGCGATGTTACTCCAGTTTTAGCAGCCATTTGTAATGTCATCTTTAGCTATACATTTCTAATGTGGGCCAGTTTAGCAACTATTTGTAGTCTCTCCAGTTTCGGCAACCAATTGTCTCTCCAGTTTCGGCAAACAGCTCTAGTTTCAGCAAACAATTGTAGTCAATCTGGTTTCAGCAACCATTAAAGTTCTTCCAGTTTCAGCAGCCATTAGCCCTGTGAGGTTCCATTTGTAATTCCTAGTCTAGCAATGCCCATGTCAACTTCCCTAGTCTCATTGACTGCCATTTGTCTCCAGTATCATCTGTTAGTGGGTCGCTGTAGTGAAACCGTTACACTGCACCAGTCAGCCTCTCTGGCAGTCATCCCCTCCTGTAGTCAGCCTCTAGCTGTCAGCCTCTCTAGCAGTCAGCCTCTCTAGCAGTCAGCCTCTCTAGCAGTCAGCCTCTCTAGCAGTCAGCCTCTCTAGCAGTCAGCCTCTCTAGCAGTCAGCCTCTCCAGCAGTCAGCCTTTCCAATAGTTAGCCGTTTCTGTCCATGAGCAAAATCGTTTGTGCAAATGGCCATGATTTCAAGTCATGGACAAGATGTTCAATCTTTGTCAACAATGTTACCATCCAGCTTTGCTGTTCCCTTCAGTATTGACCTTGTTGCCACTGAGATTGTTAGATTGTTCGTGCTAAACTTTTCCTATATTTGTGCTCATGCTAAACATTTCAGATATTATTCCTATATTACTTAGTGTCAATGTTAACATATTTATTCAATGTTAAATATCTCCTATGTATCGAATAGTGCTCCTGTTACTGATTTTCTGAATCTGTTTGTGCTCATACTATTTTCATTTATAAGTTAAATTGCCCATGCTCAACATTTTCTATATCAGTGTTTATGCTAACATCTTCATTCGATAGTGATCATTACACTTCCTAAAGCTGTGCTAATGCTTAACTTAAAATGTCATTTTCATATATAAGGTAGTGCTCACGCTTGACATGTTTCATTACCTTCTGTCCGAAATAGTGCTCATGTAAATTATCATGAGATGGTGCTCGTGTTAAACATCTATATCGGATTGTGCTCATGCACATCTTAATTGTGCTAAACATCATTAGATGGTGCTCATGCTAGGCTTTATCCTATAGATCAAAGCTTATGTTAAACATCTATAGGAGATAGTGCTTGTTATAGCTATCCTGTAACTAAACGTCTACAAGTGCTCAGCTAAACTTTGGATCGTGCTCATGCTTAATATGTTCTATAGAAATGTCACTCAGTGGTTACAATGGCTGGTTCTCACTGGGTAAATGGTTATACTGGTTCCGTCACTAAAATTGTTAAACTGGTTCTGTCACTGGACGAGTGGTTGTCACTGCACACGTATGTCACTGCACAGGTGATGTCACTGCAGTTGTTTATAATGGTTATGTCACTGCACAAATGGTTATAATTCACATTATCAAGGCGTTGATCACATTTTGGAAATCATTTTGATAGTGATGTTAGTGATTACGTATATTCTGTAGTTAAGCTCCTTTATACTGGTGTTAGAGCTGTTTTTGTTTTGTGCTGATTGGCTGATTCCCATTTGTTTTTCTCGTATCAGCAGAAGCCATATGTGCACCTTTTCCCCAGATTCAACGTGTAGCGTTTCTCCAGCTGCCATTGTAGCATTTCAGCTTCAATTTATTGCGTCTCTCTAGATTCAATTTGAAATTCTAATTTGTAGTTTTCTCAGTTGCCATTTGCATTTGCGGAGTGCACTTGTATCGTCCCTAGTTGCCACTTGTATTTGCCCCAATAGCCACTTGAATTTCCCCCAATAGCCACTTACAATTTTCCCGCAATAGCCACTTGCATTTTCCCCAATAGCCACTTGCATTTTTCCAGTTGCCAAGTGCATTTTTCCAGTTGCCAAGTGCAATTTTCTAGTGCATTTTTCCAGTACATTTTCCCAGTGGCCACTTGCATTTTCCCAGTCGCCCCTTGCATTTTCCCAGTTGCCACTTGCATTTTCCCAGTTGCCACTTGCATTATTTCCCCACAGTTACTACTTGAAGTATTCAAGTTGGCACTTGCATCATTCACGTTGCCACTTGCAGTATTTTCCCACAGTTGCCACTTGCAGTATTTTCCCACAGTTGCCACTTGCAGTATTTTCCCACAGTTGCCACTTGCAGTATTTTCCCACAGTTGCCACTTGCAGTATTTTCCCACAGTTGCCACTTTGCCACTTGCAGTATTTTCCCCACAGTTGCCACTTGCAGTATTTTCCCCACAGTTGCCACTTGCAGTATTTTCCCCACAGTTGCCACTTGCAGTATTCAAATTGCCACTTTGAGTATTTCCCCATAGTTGCCTCTTGCAGTATTTTCCCAGTTGTCACAATATTCCCCCCCCCCCCCACCCACATTTGCCACTTATAGTATTTCCCCAGTTGTCCCTTGCAGCACTTTTTCAGTTGCCACTGCAGCACTTCCCCAATTGTCAATTGCATTTTCTTTTCAATTTTCAATTTCCTAATAAAGTTGCATTTCCCCATAATAAATTAGCATTGTCCATACTAAATTTGCATTTTCCTCATAAATGTGCATTTTTTTCCCCGTTTGCAATTTGCATTCTTCCCTTCTGACTCCAGCATTTCTCCCGTTGCGACTTGCATTTCCCCCTTTGCCACTTGCATTTCCCCCTTTGCCACTTGCATTTCCCCCTTTGCCACTTGCATTTCCCCCTTTGCCACTTGCATTTCCCCCGTTGCCACTTGCAGTTCCCTCGTTGCCACTTGCAGTTCCCTAGTCTCCCCATATTCACTTTGTAGGATTTCCCCAGTTGCCACTTGCAGCATTTCCCCCGTTTCTACATGCAGCTCCCCAGTCTCATTTTCATTTTGTAGCAGTTCAGCAGTTTCCACTTGCAGTCTCCCCCCCCCCCCCCCCCGTTGCCACTTGCAGTTCCCCCCGTTGCCACTTGCAGTTCCCCATATTTAATTTGCATCATTTCCCTAATTGCCAAATGGATTTTCTAATTTGCAGCATTTCCCCAGTTGCCACATGGATTTTCTAATTTGCATTTTACCCAGTTGAAACATGGATTTTCTCGTTTGCAGCATTTTACCCAGTTGCCACATGGATTTTCTCATTTGCAGCATTTCCCCAGTTGCCAGACTGTTTTTTTTTCATTTGCAGCATTTCCCCAATTGCCACATTGATTTTCTCATTTGCAGCATTTCCCCAGTTGCCACATGGAGTTTCTCATTTGCAGCTTTTCCCCAGTTGCCACATGGATTCTGATTTGCAGCTTTTCCCCAGTTGACACATGGATTTTCTCATTTGCAGCATTTCCCCAGTTGCCACATGGATTTTTCTCATTAGCACCATTTCACCAGTTGCCACATGGATTTTCTCATTTGCAGCATTTCTCCAGTTGCCACATGGAGTTTCTGATTTGCAGCTTTTCCCCAGTTGCCACATGAATTCTGATTTGCAGCTTTTCCCCAGTTGACACATGGATTTTCTCATTTGCATCATTTCCCCAGTTGCCACATGGATTTTTTTATTTGCATTTCCCCAGTTGCCACATGGACTCTTATTTGCAGCATTTCCCCATTTGCAGCATTTTCTCATTTGCAGCATTTCTGTCATGTTCCCATTTGCAATTCCCATTTTCATGCTCCAATTGAATTTTCCACTTTCATTTTCCCCACTTTCATTTTCCCCACTTTCATTTTCCCCACTTTCATTGTCCCACTTTCATTTTCCCACTTTCATTTTCCCCGCTTTCATTCCCCATTTGCAACTGTCATTTTCACATTTTCAGTGGGTTATTTCGAGCTTTTCCCACTTGTATTTTTCCATTTGCAGATTTCTCACTTGCATTTACCCATTTATATTTCCCACTTGCGTTTTCCCATTTGTACTTTCGACTTGCATTTTCCCATTTGCAGCACTTCCCACTTGCATTTTCCCATTTGCAGCACTTCCCACTTGCATTTTCCCATTTGCATTTCTCCAGTTTCGGCAGATGCTATTTGCCAATAGTGAAATTTACTTTGGATATAGCATGTAAAAACCAGGTATTCAATCAGTGTAGCTGTAACATTCTTTTTGCTTTGAAAATGTTCGGTTGTGGACTGTTGGCATTACTATATACCAACCCATTTGTGCGTTTTGTATGTTCTTGTTTCGTTTGCAACTTAATTTTGCGTTCGGTGCTTGCTTTCCCATAATGTTCATTTACTGCCATAACACAACTTTGTCGATCATTCTTTGTAGGATATTACCTCGATAAATCAATTGATAGCTTCGGTTGCTTTCACATATCTTAAATGATTTTATTCATGTCGTCCTAGCACTATCATATAATATGCTAGTCCTTTACATAAATTTGTTTGAGATGTGGTGACCAACTTTATTCTTCCAAGACTTTCTTTCCAGATGTTTCCCCGCACTCTTTCCAAGGCTGGATCATCCCCAGAGCCGTACTGAGCAAAGGAAATCCTGCCACTGCTGGGGAAGATTCTGCCTTGGATCAGAGTCGGGTAGTCTTGAGTTGTAAGTTCCCAGTTTCATGATTGCTTTGTAGTTTAGAACCTAGAACCATTCGTGCAGTCTGACTCTCGTGTAATTGGGATTCTCCTTATAGTCGGACTTTGTCCAGCTGTCAACGTAGACCATCTCATATAAATATGCAAACGGTAAATGCAGAGCTCATAGAACATGCTAGATGTTGTGTTGTTGTAGTGTTGGTCTTCACATATTCTAGGCCACCACATGAGGTAGGGTGACCAGTTCCATGCTAGAGATAAACCTAATTCCCGTTCCACCATTGAAGCACCGTTCCCCCCCCCCCCCCCCAAAAAAAAAAAATTCATTTAATCCCCGCTTATACTTTACCTTTAACCACAAACCTTTTTTTTTAACTATCTTTAACCAGCTTTTTTTTTCACCTTATTCTTTAACCACACTCATGTTACTTTATCTTTAAGCAGACCTTTGTGCCTACACACCCGGTGTTGAAGCTACCACGTTGCTGTGCACTGCTGGTGTTTCCACCACGTTGCTGTGCACTTCGGTGTTGAAGCTACCACGTTGTGCACTTCCGGTGTTGAAGCTACCACGTTGTTGTGCACTTCCGGTGTTAAAGCTACCACGTTGCTGTGCACTTCCGGTGTTGAAGCTACCACGTTGTTGTGCACTTCCGGTGTTGAAGCTACCACGTTGCTGTGCACTTCCGGTGTTGAAGCTACCACGTCGCTGTGCACTTCCGGTGTTGAAGCTACCACGTTGTGCACTTCCGGTGTTGAAGCTACCACGTTGCTGTGCACTTCCGGTGTTGAAGCTACCACGTTGCTGTGCACTTCCGGTGTTGAAGCTACCACGTCGCTGTGCACTTCCGGTGTTGAAGCTACCACGTTGTTGTGCACTTCCGGTGTTGAAGCTACCACGTTGTTGTGCACTTCCGGTGTTGAAGCTACCACGTTGTGCACTTCCGGTGTTGAAGCCAACACGTTGTTGTGCACTTCCGGTGTTGAAGCCAACACGTTGTTGTGCACTTCCGGTGTTGAAGCTACCACGTTGCTGTGCACTTCCGGTGTTGAAGCTACCACGTTGCTGTGCACTTCCGGTGTTGAAGCTACCACGTTGCTGTGCACTTCCGGTGTTGAAGCTACCACGTTGCTGTGCACTTCCGGTGTTGAAGCTACCACGTCGCTGTGCAATTCCGGTGTTGAAGCTACCACGTTGTTGTGCACTTCGTTGTTAAAGCCACCACGTTGTTGTGCGCTTCCAATGTTATAACACGAGCCCAAGTTTGCCTAGTTTGAGATTTTTTGTTACTGCTTGGAAGTTCACAAGATATGTTCATTACCCGCTCTGGTTACTTAGTTCTTTGTACCAGTAAGGTATCCCGCTCTGTATCCCAACTGCTTTAATTACATCCAAAACATTTGAATCTGAAGTTACTACTCAAATAAATTCATGTAAAATTGCAAGTTACTAAATCCATGTAAATGTCACTAGCAAGTTTGCAACTAGAAAATTAACGCAGGTGTATAAATTAATACTGGTAAACAAAATTTCATGTAAATTGTTACCAGTAAATTAACAAATCCATTTAAATTGTTACTAGCAGCTCATTGTAATCAAGTTACTTTCTACACATTTCGTTAACATGTGCATTCAGTGTTAATATATACTTCAAATGCATATTTATTTGCTTTATCTGCTGCATGTAATTCAATCAGTGTTAACATTCCAGCTATGTTGAACACACATATGGTTCTGTTACAGCAGTTTCTACGTTCCCTATCATCTTTAGCAGTAAGTTTGTCTGCATTTTCAAAGCTGCTGTTCTGTAAGAACCTCATTGGGCAAGTCCATTAAATGGTTACAAGTCTTAACAATTGTTGCATAACTCCTTGACAATAATCATTAAATCGTGTTCCCCCATGTTGACTATTGTTTAGTGAGATTAGTTGTTTCGGTTGCCAGGGGTTAATTATTTGCTAGAGCTTCAAAATCTGTTGCATCTAAACGGGGTCACATATCTGCTTGAGTTTCAAATACCTTTTAGTTCTAAATGTTACATTACTGCTAATTTCACAGAACAGCTTTTGCTTCTTGGGGTTATATTTCTGCTATACCTTGAAATAACTAGCTTCTTGATGTAGCATTGCTGCTGGAGCTTGAAATGCCATTTACTTTTTGTCACTTTACTGCTAGTTTCAAATACCATATTTCTTGTCACTTTACTGCTAGTTTCAAATACCATGTCTTGTCACTTTAATGCTAGTTTCAAATACCATATTGCTTGTCACTTTACTGCTAGTTTCAAATACCTTTCCCTGGCGAAGGGGTCAGGAGGCACCTCGGAATCCCGCATACCCGCGTTCGAAACACAGTTGCATGCGATTTGGCAGCAGACCTTGCGTTGGTTTTTTCTGAAAAGGTTGTGTGCCGGTCGTTCAGAAAGTAATGGCAAACTACTGAAAGTAAACTTGCCAAGAAATCACGAACAGCCAATAAATGCTGGGATTGTCTGCTGCGTCCTGCAAAGATGTTCATTTTTAAAAATACCTTTTACTTGTCATATTACTTGCTAGTGCTTGATGCTGTTGGGTTTGGTGTCGCTGTTTGGGATTTTGATACACGTTGATTATATATCTAGTGATGGCATCACATTTTGATAAAGTTCGCCCGTGTGTTGCCGGGGCCCATACGGGAAGCAAAGAATAGTAACACTGTTGCCTACCATGCATGTCGTAAGAGGCGACTAAGGAGGCTTGGGGCGAGACTGAGACTAGTCTACAATGGGTGTGGCGTAAGAGTTGACTGAGGCCCTATGATTAGAGTGATGAAAGGCAGATGTGGAAACTGGGGCTTTACCTATTTAGAGGCGATATTTGTGTATATGGATTGTCCCGAGTTGCCTTGATAAAGTGCTAACAAATACATCATCCGCATCTATGGTGAGGCTATCCTTCTCCCGATGAACCTCGTTTCATTATGTACCTAGTTCTCCAGTCTGTCGATGACGGCCGACAGGAAGGGGTTAGACAAAGGACATGCATAAATGCCATAGATGGGTGGCAGCACCCCAAACGTCTGTCGCAGAGGATGCTGGCTAGTGAAAGTATTTCCCCCACAGTATCAAGGCTGTTCACATGATTAGTAGATGGAAAATTCATATGTTTACAAATCACTAATTTCTCTTATTTTAATCGAATTATAGATGTCATTCTTTGTATGAGGATTTCAACCCCTTTTTCCCCAACTTTTCTTAGAAAGTTTCAGATACTAGTTTATTAACACCCCCCCCCCCACACACACACACAGCGCCAATTTGAGTACTGTCTGCAATATGTTCTCAGTTCATTTTGTTGCCCACTTGATCTCGTCTCAACTTGTTCCTCTTGTACCTTGTGTGGCATAAACAGCGGAGTGTGCCTAACTCTAGGCTTCATACAACCAGATTCCCATGGACTCATGTTATTCTCTGTCCGTCATTTACATGGTCCTCTTCTAGTTCGATGTGGTCTGTACATCATTGCTTGTCCATTTTTAATTAGTTTGTTTCTACGAGTCGTGCTTTAAATGATCACTGTTAGCAGAATCTGCATCTTTTACATTGACCTTCACGTAAGTTCCAATAAAAGCAGATGGTTGTAGACTGTAGCTGTCGGCCTCTGTAGCAGTCAGCCTCTTTAGCAGCCAGCCTCTAACAGCCGCCTATTTAACAGCCAGCCTCTTTAAGTCAGCCACCAGTCTCCTGTTCTCTGCAGTAGTCGGCTTCTCTAAGTCAGCCGTCAATGTTTGCTGTTCTCTCCTGTAGTCAGTCTCTCTAGCATAGCAGTCAGCCTTCCCCAGTTGCCACTTGCATTTTACCGCTTGCATTATCCAAGTTGCGTTTCCCCACATGCATTTCACCAGTTGCCACTTGTATCACTTCCCCAGTTGCTACTTGCATTTTCCCCTTTTGTCTTTCCCCAGTTACCACTTGCAGCATATTCTCCAATTGCCACGTGCGTTTTCCTAGGTGCCACTTGCATTTCCACAGTTGCCGCTTGCAGCATTTCCCTAGATGCCGCTTGCATTTCCCCAGATGCCGCTTGCATTTCCCCAGATGCCAATATCCAGTTGCCACTTGCAGTATATCTCCAGATCTCCAGTTGCCACTTGCAGTATATCTCCAGTTGCCACTTGCAGAATTTCCAGTTGCCACTTGCATTTCCCCATTTGTATTTCTCCAGGTGCATTTCCCTAGTTGTCACTTGCGTTTTCCCTAATATATATCATTTCCCACTTGGCGTTTTCCCATATATAGCATTTCCCCATATATAGCATTTCCCACTTGGGTTTTCCCATATGTAGCATTTCCCACTTGCATTTTCCATTTGCATTTTCCTAGTTTCTTTGTAGGATATTACCTCGATAAACCCATTGATAGCCTATGTTGCTTTCACATATCTTAAACAATTTTTTATCATATATGCTAGTCCTTTACAGACAGGGTCATTTGTTTTTTTTTTCCAGATGTTCCTGCACTTTCCAAGGCTGGATCATCCCCAGAGCCGTACTGAGCAAAGGAAATCCTGCCACTGCTGGGGATGATTCTACCTTGGATCAGATTCAGGTAGTCTAAGTTGTTAGTTCCCATTTTCTTGATTGCTTTGTATTTAGAACCTAGAACCTTTCATGTAGTTACTCTCCTGTAATCGAGATTCTCCTTGTAGTCAATGTCCATCTGTCAATGTAGACTTCCTCGTGTATATGCAGTAGGTAAATAGACTCATAGCAGATGCTACCTGTAGGATTGTTTAACGTCTTCACATATTCTAGGCCACCATTTGAGGTAGGGTGACCAGTTCCATGCAAGAGATAAACCTAATATTTATTCCATCAATGAACATTAACCCCCCCCCCCCCCTCCCTCCCCTTCCCAATTTTGTTGAATCCTCGCTTATACTTCTGTAACCATAGACCCTAATGCCCAGACCTTTTTTCATGTTCTGTTTTGCTGAATGTTTATATTAATGTTGTTGTAATTATGCTACATCATCCCGACCTACAGCTTCCTGTTATTGCCCCAGTGTTATTACAGACACAGAGGTATTAAGAAAGAGCATTCATACTTAACATCTATTTCAGTTCGTTTTCTAATGCTTGTGCTACATCATTCTGTGTCAATGCTCATGCTAAACAGCTATTCTGAATTAGTTGGGCTGAAAATGTTCATTGTGCTGACAGTAAACATCTAAACCATAGGCTAAGTGCAATATTAGCTTTCCAATACTGCATTTTGAACATAAATTAATATAGAAACATAGCTGTTTCATTAGTCACTGCCAAGTTGTTACAGTAGTTTGTCACTGCATGAGTGGTTACAGTAGTTTCACCAGCAGTAATGAGGTATTAGATGCGCGAGAGCGGTAGTGATGCATTCTTTTAGAATAAGAACAGCGTTCTTCAAAGGGGGCGTGACCGCGATGAGGCATTTTGTTTACAGGAAAATGAGGCTTGTTAGTGACAGCATGGCAGCAAAATGAGGCATGTTAGTGACAGCATAGCAGCAAAATTAGGCTCGTTAGTGACAGCATCACAGCAAAATGAGGCTTGTTAGTGACCGCATGACAGCAATGAGGCATATGTTGGTGAGGGCAGCAGTGTGAGGCGTTTGTTAGAGTGACGTGTGCGGTTGTTAGAACGACAGTAATGTGAGGCGTTTGTTAGTGACAATGTGAAGCGGTTGTTAGAAAGACAGCAATGTGATTCGTTTCTTAGAATGACAGCAATGTAAGGCGTTTGTTAGAATGAGTAGTGTGAGGAGTTTGTTAGAATGACAGCAATGTGAGACGTTTGTTAGAATGACAGTAATGTGAGGCGTTTGTTAGAATAACAGCAATGTGAGGCGTTTGTGAGAATGACAGCAATGTGAGGCGTTTGTGAGAATGACAGCAATGTGAGGCGTTTGTGAGAATGACAGCAATGTGAGGCGTTTGTGAGAATGACAGCAATGTGAGGCGTTTGTGAGAATGACAGCAATGTGAGGCGTTTGTGAGAATGACAGCAATGTGAGGCGTTTGTGAGAATGACAGCAATGTGAGGCGTTTGTGAGAATGACAGCAATGTGAGGCGTTTGTGAGAATGACAGCAATGTCAGGCGTTTGTGAGAATGACAGCAATGTCAGGCGTTTGTGAGAATGACAGCAATGTGAGGCGTTTGTGAGAATGACAGCAATGTGAGGCGTTTGTGAGAATGACAGCAATGTCAGGCGTTTGTGAGAATGACAGCAATGTCAGGCGTTTGTGAGAATGACAGCAATGTCAGGCGTTTGTGAGAATGACAGCAATGTCAGGCGTTTGTGAGAATGACAGCAATGTCAGGCGTTTGTGAGAATGACAGCAATGTCAGGCGTTTGTGAGAATGACAGCAATGTCAGGCGTTTGTGAGAATGACAGCAATGCCAGGCGTTTGTGAGAATGACAGCAATGCCAGGCGTTTGTGAGAATGACAGCAATGCCAGGCGTTTGTGAGAATGACAGCAATGTCAGACGTTTGTGAGAATGACAGCAATGTCAGGCGTTTGTGAGAATGACAGCAATGTCAGGCGTTTGTGAGAATGACAGCAATGTCAGGCGTTTGTGAGAATGACAGCAATGTCAGGCGTTTGTGAGAATGACAGCAATGTCAGGCGTTTGTGAGAATGACAGCAATGTCAGGCGTTTGTTAGAATGACAGCAATGTGAGTCTAGTGTTATACATGGATATTATCATAGAGTGGCTAGTGTTTTTGTTTTCATATTTATATATACATACATATACATACAAATTGAAGTAGCGAAAATTGTGCTGCTTGCCTTTATATAATCTTCCTGTAAAATAACTTACTAGATGCTAGTCACTTCATGTGGCTAGCATCTAGTATTCTAGGCTAGCATCTAGTATTCTAGCATCATGTTCTCCTTGTGACCGTTTTCTTGTCCTTCAGTAGTGTTTTGATGCCAACTCATTTCATTGTCCCAACATTGCCTACTCTTAGGCTTGACTGTCCCCTCTGCATCACTGTTCCCTCCGTTTTATTGTCTCCTCCGCTTGACTGTCCTCCAAAGTTCCTTAAATACACACCTCGAGAAAAGACAATCTACGCCGACATTGCCACTTTGAGGTAGGACATTAACACTCAATTTCTAGATATTTGAATTTAGAGAAGTTCACATGTTCTGGCGTTTACATTTCGACGTGGGACGTTAAAGCTGTGAGACAGGGTGGTTTCCCGATGAGACGGCATGGTTTGCCCGTGAGACGCGATGGTTTGCCTGTGAGACCGGAGGTTTGCCTGTGAGACCGGATGGTTTGCATGTGAGATGGGATGTGAGACACTTGATTATTTTTAGTCTATTTCACGAACCAGTGAACTAGTGCTGACTATTAATTACCGTCTATACTGTGTATAGTAAGTATTCACAGAACATTAGCTGACTACCATGTTTGTTTGAATTTCCTTGTTGGTTGTAGACACTTGCAGCTATTTGCTGTATGCCCCGAGTGTTCACAATGTATTACTTGGAAGTTCACGCATGTTTTAGCTCCCTGAGATGTTGTTGACACTTAACTCTTACCCACAGTTAATTACAAAAGCTGTAAGTGATGTCAACTCGCTTCATTGTCCCAACATTGCCTAACTGTTACGCTTGACTGACCACAAACTTTGTTTCCAGAAACGTATACAACACATCTCGAGATAGGACAATCTACTTCAAAATTGACACTTTAAGACAGAGCATTAAAACTAAATTTATAGATATTTGAATTTTAGAGTATTTCACATTTCTTGGCATTCATATTACGAGACTCGACGTTAGCTTGTGAGACGGGATGGTTTGCTTGTTAGACGTGGCGTTAGCCTGTAAGACAGCGTGGTTTGTTTGTGAGACGAGATGGTTTGCCTGTGAGACAGGATTGCTTGCCTGTGAGACGGGATTGTTTGCCTGTGAGACGGGATTGTTTACCTGTGAGATGGGATTGTTTACCTGTGAGATGGGACTGTTTAAGATATTTGATTTTGTCTATTTCGGAGGAGCAGCTTTCAAAGTGGCTAGAACGCCGGACTCTCCTTCGGGAGACCCGGGTTCGATCCCCCGGTAAGGTGTGGGATTTTTATTCTGTCGAGGGCAAAAAGAAAATCCTAACCTGCACAGTTCGCGGCGACTGCACTAGTCAAGCGGCCTTTATGCCTCAGGCTCGAAGACCCCTCTGCCATACACTGCAAGGTACTATATTGGCAGTAAATTAGATTTTTTTCTTTTTTTTAAATGACGGTTAGTCTATTTCATGAAAGTCTAATTTACGAACCAGTGAACCAGTCCTGAGTATTAATTCGTGTATGTTTAAAGTAAGTATTCACAGAACATTTAGCTGACTACCCTGTTTGTGTGAATTTCCTTGTTGGTTGTCTACACTTGCAGCTATTTGCTGTATGCCCTTAGTGTTCACAATGTATTACATGGAAGTTCACACGTTTTAAGCTCCCCGAGTTGTTAACACTTGCAGCTTTTAACTCCTGCCCAGTTAACTACAAATGTTGTAAGTAGAGTATTATAATTCGTCTGTTAGCTAACGCTTGTGTGTATGGAGATTGTTAAAATATCCAATGGCTGTTAATCAGTTATGCCTTTAAGATACACACATTACAATTATGCCTTTAAGATAAACACATGGCAGTTATGTTTTTGTTAAGCTCCCTGTAATTATGCATTTAAGATGTTAAGCTCATTACAATCAATGCCTTTAAGATGTTACGCTCACTGCAGTTATGCCTTTAAGACGCAGCCAGGAAATAGTTGAAAGATAGACACTAAAAGATTAAATGAGATAGACGCGTACAGGAATATGAAAACTGACCAAGCCAGCATCGCCACAATATGAATGTTTCTATCAACACAATAAATAGGCAGACACATTTGATTTGACAGGAAGAAAATGGATGAAACAAAGGATGTCTTACATTAGTCAGGAAAGATGTAGTTTCTGAAATTCACGTACCTTGGACTTCGAGTAACTTAATAGTGCCAATACAAATTATGTGCCCCGCCAACTAGTGAGGTCTTTCACAACTCTTCAGATCCCTGTCATTGCTGTTATGGATCTCATCTCTGCTGATAGTCCTTCATGGTTATATACGCTGACATGGTCAATCACTTGTGATTTTATCGCAATCCCCTTTAACTGTATCGTCTAGCATTCTCTCCCTGAAGTTGTATTAATTCCTTGTTGTATTGGTCCCTTGGCAATGTGTTAATTCCCTACTGTTGTATTCTGGCACTGTATTTCTATGTATTGTTAGTCCCTTGCAATGTATTATGTTTACTTGCAATGTATTGTTTGTTCTCTTGTGATGTATTTACTTCCCTAGGATTGTATTTCGACATTACATTCCCCTAGCACTATACTTAAGTCCCCTAAGATTTCCCACACCTCTACTGTAAGTACCCTAAGATTTTCCCCACCACTGTACTGTAATACTCCAATTCTCCTCGTTTTGTTAGGAATTTAACAATTATACTCACTTGGTACACCTTTGGTCATTCACACATACATGTTGGCTCAAAATTCTTTATCCCCCTCGAGTTACTTTAGGATTATTTTGATTTTAATAGTCTGTCGTGTTCTTGCTTTACCACTGACATCATAGCGACACTCGGTGTAGCAGCAGATTAAAGTACAGGGTAGGATTTCTGGAGGTTTCACAATACATGTTATGGCTGCAGGTCGTTACATGTACTGTGTGGTGGCTGCAGGTCGTTACGTGTACTGTGTGGTGGCTGCAGGTCGTTACGTGTACTGTGTGGTGGCTGCAGGTCGTTACATGTACTGTGTGGTGGCTGCAGGTCGTTGCATGCACTGTGTGGTGGTTGCAGGTCGTTGCATGCACTTTGTGGTGGCTGCAGGTCGTTGCATGCACTATGTGGTGGCTGCAGGTTGTTGCATGCACTGTGTGGTGGCTGCAGGTCGTTGCATGCACTGTGTAGTGGTTTCAGGTCGTTAGACGCACTGTGGTGGTTGCTAGATGTTGCAGGCGCTGTAATGGTTGCAGGCAGGTGGTTCTACGCACTGTGTGATGGTTGCAGGTAGTTCTATGTACTGTGTAGTGGTTACAGGTGGTTCTACGCACTGTGTGATGGTTGCAGATGGTTCTATGCACTGTGTAGTGGTTGCAGGTGGTTCTACGCACTGTGTAGTGGTTGCAGGTGGTTCTATGCACTGTGATGGTTACAGGTGGTTCTATGCACTGTGTGATGGTTGCGGGTGGTTCTATGCACTGTGTAGTGGTTGCAGATGGTTCTACGCACTGTGTGATGGTTGCAGGTGGTTCTATGCACTGTATAGTTGTTGCAGGTGGTTCTATGCACTGTATAGTGGTTGCAGGTGGTTCTATGCACTGTATAGTGGTTGCAGGTGGTTCTACGCCCTGTGTGATGGTTACATGTGGTTCTATGCACTGTAGTGATTACAGGTGGTTCTACGCACTGTGTGATGGTTGCAGGTTTCTGGCACCATGCTCGGCACTTGACTACACTTCTCTCAACGCTTGACTGCTCTCCCTATAATGCTTGACTAGGCTCCCCACAGCGCTTGAATGGGCCCAATGGCGCTTGACTGTGCTCCCCACGGCTCTTGACTGCGCTTCTCACCGCGCTTGATTGCGCTTCTCACCGCGCTTGACTGCGCTTCTCACCGCGATTGACAGCGCTTCCCACCGCGCTTGACAGCGCTTCCCACCGCGCTTGACAGCGCTTCCCACCGCGCTTGACTGCGATTCCCACCGCGCTTGACAGCACTTCGGCGCTTGACTGCGCTTCTCATTGCGCTTGACTGCGCTTCTCATTGCGCTTGACTGAACTACTCATTGCGCTTGACTGCGCCGCTTACAGCCCATGATTGCGTTTCCTACGCCGATTGACTGAGCTCCTCGCGGCGCTTCACTGCGCGTCAATTATCCTTTTTTTTTGCTGACAACGCTACTATTCTTCGTGGCGCTGATGGAGCTGCAATATCTGATGTGGATAGGGCCTATTTCCATTGGGCACCACAGCGCCTTTACCTGTGGGGTGAGTGATATCCTCAGCGGAGTCTTATTTTGATCCTAATACACAAGCAGCGAATTAGTCAATACGAACATTATACTAACTTGTACGGAAATTGCTGGAGCAAGTTTAGCATTGATCCCAGCAAGTACTCTTGTCTGATGCGGAAAGTACTTTACCGGAGTTTATAGAGCTGTAGCCGTCGCGAACAGCGCTTTACCCATGGCTTGCACAGTTCGCAGCGACTGCACTACCAGGCGGCCTTAATTCCCCAGGCTCAAAGACACCAGACACCGAAAGGTACTACATTGGCAGTAAATGACAATGACCCGTACATTGCTCCAAACGGTACTATCTCCTTGGCTCTGCCAATGAAAACCAGTGGTGACATATTTGTGCTAACAACGCTTCAATCCCCAGGGCTGACATCTCGCTGCTGGTGTTACGATTTCCCCCTGAGTGATGACAGTGCTAGTCCTCCTTGCTGCTAAAAGTGCTACACTTCCCTTCTGGGTGTTACCTGTTTCCCACCCATATCGCTGGCAGGTGCTATATTAGCTCATGACACCCACAGGTCATACGATCCTTCATGACGATACCAATGCCGTATAGTGGTGTTAACCGTGCTGCAATTCTTCCATGACGACTGCCTGCAGATTTGACGAGCTATTTCTCCTGGCGCAGACCTCAATAGCGCTGACAGCACTGTAATCCTTCATGGAAATTGTACCTTCTGGTAGATAGATAACCTAGTATATTAATCTGAAAGCGGACAGCGCTCTATACTACAGTGACATCTCTAGGATAGATTGCCCACTTATATATGCTATAATAGGGTTATAAGATTAGTTCCTACACCCACCAGCGCTAATTGTACCCTAGATCCAGCTGTTCATGCTGTCAGCAATTTATTCACTTCTAATCAAGACGCGAAACATAGATACAAATATAATGAAATCAGTGAAACCTTGTTTTGTTTGTTTTTCCTTTTGCGCTCGCTTTCTATGTATTCAAGCTTGTTCTATTCACGCTACAACTAGTAGCACTGGACTGCATTTTTCGGGCGGTTTCCCCTATTACCAGTGTCTCTCGCCATCAGGCGAACCTACTCCGACTTCAGAGGAAGCAGTACAACCTTGATAAAAGTATATCGAAAGCAGTTTAACCTTGATAATGTTTGATAGCAATTATACTTTGATAATCAAGGTGTTTTGATAGCACTGGAACCTTGTTAAAATACTTTTAAAGCAGTCAAACCTTAATAAAGTATTTTGAAAGCAGTGAAACTTTGATCAAAGTATATTGAAAGCTGTGAAACTTAACAATCGGAGTATACTGAAAGCAGGGTGCAAGATAGTTCTAGTTATACAAGTGTCTAAATTGTCATTCTGTAACTATACTCACATTGCACAAAATGTTATTTTGGGTGTACTTTATGCAGTGAACATTTATATCATGCCATGCCGATAAACATGGGCGGACTTGGTTCGTAACCAGCATGGTCGCCGGAAACTCAGAACCTGGCCTGTTTTATTATGAGAGTATACCATGTGGCCAAGCCACCCAGGTATCTCATTTGTTTCATGAACTGTCCTTTCCTCTGCCATTACGTTTCTTATCTTGTTTGCTATTGGTCAACGTTTTGTACAACACAGATTCTACACATGACTTCTACTCTTTAGGCAACTCTTTGTTCTATATGGCGCTTCAAACTTCACTTTGTACTCACTGTACCACAGCTTTTATTGGTATCGTCCATCTTGCAGGTGGTTATTTTACCGTCTTGATTCTTGGCCGTATCTCTACAAGGTATCTTCCAAACGTTTACCAGTTTGATTTTAAGATTTTCTCATTTACTTAAATGTTATATTGTAGAATTATATTATAACTAATATTCTGTGTTAATTAATCAAAGATTACTATGATTTACAAAATAGGTAATGTTTGTCTACTTCTAACTATATTTGCTGCACTAATAAAGTTGGAGTTTCTAGCCGTGATTAATCTATCATACTTGATTTTAACTAATCTCTAACGGGGAAATGTGGATAATAGTGCAAGTTACATAAAAATTTACTGGCTTAGTACATATAATACATAATGAAATTAGTGAAATCTAAGTATATATATGAGCTAACTATGACGTCGTCCCAGGTGACGGTGATGATATCGCGTCATTCCTCTGCTCGACTGGGAATTCGGAAGGTCCGTTTAACAAATCAGCCAGAATGTTCATAGAACCAGTATGTATCACAGTAAATGAATAGTTCTGGAGAATTAGGGCCTATCGGTAAATCCTGTTTTTGGGCAAACCCTTCTTGATGACCAGCAATGGGGAATTGTCAGTTTCAACAACGAAATGTGTTCCAGCAAGATACTTATGTAATTTCGTAATACAAAACACAATCGCGAGAGCCTCAAGTTGAGAGACCCCATACGTCGATTCAGCCGTACTCAGCTTGCGACTTACATACACAATTGGATGCAAAATCCCGTCGTAGGTTTGGATTACCCCTGATATGGTTGTAGTACTCGCATCAGATCTGAGGGTATAAGGTAGGTCTTTGTTAGGTAACCTTAGAATTCGGATATTACTAAAATAATACTTTAATTGTGACATTGCTTTAATTAAAGTAGCATCTTGTACATTGATCTTTGCATTCAATTTCAACAAATCTGAGAATACTCGTAATTTGTGCCAAATTTGGTATGAACTTGTAATAGTTCACTAAACCAAGTAGGCTTCTCACTTGCTTCTTCGTTTTTGGCATCGTGAGGTTTAATATCTTCGTCACGATCTTCTTATCCGTACTCAATTGGCTTTTAGATATTTTATGGCCAAGAAACTCAATTTCTTCCAGTGCCAATTCTACTTTCGTTATCTTTCCAGTGAGCCCAAACAATTTTATGTTCAAAATATATTTTACATTTTGTATATAGGTGGAAAATATAACTTAATGCAAAATGAAACAAGAATTTTCCTTTCATTCAAAATGTAATTCAAAAGTTATGGATAATTAAACTATATTTCAACATCAATGCTCAAGAGTTAACATGATAATTAATGGCAACATGACTGATGTTGGTTGCAGTTGGTAAGCGCACCATGCTGTCCATATAACATTTGGTAACGTTAGCAATATAAAAGCAATGGAACTGAATAAGCGCCATGTGAATTGGTTTGTGTTCTGATTTTCTTTACTTTTATTATGTCCCTTGAAAGATATGTTGCTGTGTAATGTGTTAATACACGTGTGTTTCGGCTTGTGTTCTCTTCTAGCATCAGACTGATGGGTAAGTAAATTTAGTTATGGGTATGGTGTCTGGGTTGTCTGTTGTGTATTGTGTGTGTTTGTCTCACTATTGTCCTGTGATGTTGTCATCCTAGTGGTGCAACTTTCTGTCAGTTTAGTATTTTGGTTTCTAGCAATTTTGTTTACCGCGTCACAATAGTTTACATAGCCAAAATTTGTGTTATAACCCTTTGATGTTTTACTGTGTTCTGACCAGTAGCGTCCCTTGGCTTTGTACATTTTGGTTGCTGTTCTTTATCACTTAAATGTTTATTAAAGGTTAGTTTTCTTCGTAATTTTCTTTTCATGTGCGTTTTCTCCCATGCATTAATCTCATTGCTTGTACAATACTTTAGGTCCGGTAGACACCTTATAATTAGGTCTGTACACGGGTCATGCAAAATTGCCCACTTAAAAGTTCCTGTAAGAAAAGGTGTACATATTTGAGCTGTAGCCAACGGGTATTTTTCTACATTCCCAGAAAAGGTACGGCAGTTCACAAACTCGCCAGTGTAGTCTTTCGGGTTAGCAAACTTCTTTCTTAGACCAATTAATGTACATCCGGAATCAAGCAAAAGTTTACACGGTCTATTAACCATCCCCTGGTGGAAGGTTAATTTTCCCATGTCGGAAATTACTGCATTGGCATTCTCATTGGGAATTGGTATTTTATGCCCGCATTTTAGTACAGTACCCCATCTGTATGGAACTATGACATGTTTGGCATCTGTCGTAATTTATAATATCGATTGCTGCCAGCGCATTTTCTTCGCACACATTCGTTTCTTCCTCTTGTTCGTCCTCTCTCTGAAGATGAATCAATCAGCACAGCATTCACACTTTTCAATCTTTTACGGCCTTCACAATGTCTGCTATAGTGCCCAAAAGATTTGCAAAAGAAGCACCTGACAGCCCGCCGATACGTTTCTCTTCCCCTGTTGCTTTTTTACCATGTCTAAATGGGCTTCATAGCCAGAATTAGAATCGCACATCTGAAATTGGTGGTGCGAAAATTTGAAATACGGGCACTAAGGTGGATTAGTTCTTGCTTTCTCTCTAAACTTAAAAGGTTTCTGTGGCTTAGTATCTGCAGCTGCCACTGTTTTCATCGATGCCAGAACTGAAGATATTTCTGTTAGAGGAAAAATAGGCGGACCCTTTTTTCTCTAGCTCTTGCAATGACTCAACATCAGCTTGTTGAAGAAATTTGGCAAAAGGTTCTGGGATGGAGGAAATTATTTTATCCATGATCATAAGATCTCTTAATTTCTGTTATTTACTTTTGCAGCGGTAAGCCACTTATTATATACGTCTTGCACGTGAGAGACGTAATCAATAAACGTTTGGTTGGATTTTGGTTTTAATTTGGAATACTGCACCCGATATCCTGGTGCATCTAATAGAAAATGCTGCATAATACGTTGGTGTATATAGTCATAATCATTTCTTAACTCTTGTGGGATGGACTCTATAACTTTCAAAGGCTCCCCTGAGAGATTCTTCATATAAATCATGGCCCAGTGTTCCTTTGGTATGTCTTGGTACTTTAACTGGAACTCAAGTTCTCAGACCATGCACTTATGGAGTCACTTTGACAGAATTCTTTCACTATCCCTTTGTACTTATTGTACTTATTCTCTTCTTCCTTGCTTTTTAATTTTGTAGTTGCGATGTGTACATGTGACTCGACTTCAAGTTCTTTCATCTTTATCTGGGTTTGTGCCTCAATTTCCTTTAATTTAGTTGTTTCCGCTAATTCTAATTCCCTAATATTGAGTTCTTTAAGTTTGGTAGCTTCAGCTAATTCTAGTTAAGTTTGGTAGCTTCAGCTAATTCTATCTCCTTCTTGTGCACACGTTCTTGCGATCTTTCTTCCCTTTCAACAGCTGCGACCCTTTCGACATGTTTTATATTTCTTGTCTGCCCATTGTTCTAACTTTTCTCCTGTAAATCCCAAGTCTTTGCCTGCTTCGATACATTCCAACGTTGACATTGTTACCAGTTATATTCACACTTTACAATGTCGAATTACAATGCAATGCTAAACACACAATACGATTATATATATATATATATATATATATATATATATATATATATATATATATATATATATATATATATATATATATATATATGATTTACAGCAATTTTGAAAAAAAAATGCTATTTTAATTCACTGTACTCAAAATGGGTTACTTATCTGATTGATGGACGAATTCTTTTCTTTCGCCCTGAATAGTGGATGATTTCGTGCCCCGGTTTACTCTAGATCTGGGTCGTTGGCATCAATTCTACCCTCTACTTCTACAATACTGATATGTAGAGGACCAACAATTAATGTGGCATTTGATCAATGACAACAAAACGCAATTATAATTTGCAAAATCAACAAAGAAATTTTGGAAGTCAAGTCCAATTTTTCGATGACAGAATGCGTTCTTTATGTTGTAGATATTTTCTGTCGTCTTGTCTTCTGTCAATAGTCGTGCGTTGTAGTCTTTATAGGATCTTGAACATCAGCTGAAACGTCATGCTGAAACGTTATCTTCAAACAATTTATGACATGTGATTCGCTGTTCACTTTCTATCAATTCGTACTTTCTTTCGTTCGTGTTGTTTCTTTACATACTCAGTAACTTTTACAGTAAAGCTCTTGCACCAATAAAGCTTGTACACACTTTACTGCACGCTGCCGATGCCATTAATCAGGCTTCTTAACAAGCTCTTAAACAAACTCACCAAAAAACTCACTCGTACGTATCGTTCAATTTTACATACTTTCTTGCCCGCAGGCGATGGATTCACTCGCTACGCTTCAATAATAAACGGTCTTATAAACGGTCAACCAATAAACGGTCTTTCACACCCACGTAGGCGATGGATTCATTCAGCCAATCGACTGCAAGCTTCTGACTCCAATAAAGCTGCCTGTCAACGTCTCGCTTTACTCATACAGGCACTTGGTTCCTTCATACGCACTCAAAGAAAGCGTATGGTAAACTTCATCATTTATATACAGGTGAACCTGATATCATCACACAATAAATACAGGCAGTAAGTTTCATGCGAACATACATATATCGCCTTTCATAATCTATTAACACACGATCGTTTCACATTTCAATATTCACTCTACTCAAAACTAATACTCTCGCAAAACATTAAGCACTCGCTCAAAAGAAGGTCCTCATTGAAACTGTCCCAAGTCCGGTCTGACGATTCTCAACTCAACCGCTGGGATGGTCCTACCAGGCCCCGTGCCGTTGTGTGACCCTCCTGTGGTCTCAACATTCTCGTTGTACTTCAAACTGTCCGTGCTAGTATAGGTCACTGACATCTAGTCCGTTCAGGGCCGTGTCCCGTGACCGGTAGTCCCCTTGTATAACCCGGTCTGGTCCTATCGTTACTCTATCTAATACCCGATAGTGTCCCTTACTATGTCCTGTCTCTACTCTACTGACTCTACTCTAGATGTCCTTATCTATATCTTCTATGTCATCTTAGTTGTCCTAACTCTGTTCTGTCCCGTGTCCTCTATATACTAGTCCTGTAGCTAACCCTCAACACTGACAGGTATATTCAATGGACTCTCATAACCAACATAAATGGAATTCAATCCATCATAATTTGTATACAATGGACTCTGACAACGAACATAAATGGAATATGCAATTTGCTCTCACAACCAACATAATTTGAATATTCAATTGACTCTTGGCAGCCTCGATAAATTAAATTCAATGGACTCTTGACAACCGTATAAATGGAATTCAATGGACGTTTGAAACCGACATAAATCAAAATCAATGAGCTCGGACAGCTATCAGAAATGAAATTCAATGGACTCTTGACAACCAACATAACTGAAATATTCAATGGCTGTGACAACTAACGTAAATGGAATTCAATGGACCCTCAACACCAACATACATGTAATATGAAATGGACTCTCACAACCAACAAAACTGGAATATTCAAGGGTCTCTGACAACCAACAAAACTGGAATATTCAATAAACTCTTGACAATCAACATACACGAAATTCAATGGACTCTTGACAACCACATAAATAGAATTTAATTGAATCTGACAACCAACATAAATAGAATAGTTCAAGTCTCTAACAACCAACTTAAATGGAATTCAATGGACTTGACAACCAACTTAAATGGAATGCAATGTACTATGATAACCAACATAAATGGAATATACAATGGACTCTGAAAATCGACTAAACGGAATTTAATGATTCAGGTAACACCGCTTATTCTGGTCTCTGCTGATCACATGTTCTCTCTCCTCCCCCCCCCTTTTTTTCCCCCCACTGTCCCACACATGAAATAAATTTGTCATGATGGTGTATTCTTCCACACACATCCAAGTCCATCTTTTGATCAATCACAATCTTGCCTTCCACCTGTTCCCTCTAGTATGGTCACAGCCTTTTTATGTGCATATGTCTCTTAAACCTTAATTTAGTTATTCTCATTTTCCTGCCTTATATTTTAATGAAATTATAAATTATAAAAGTGTTTAATAATAGAGGACAATGTGGTCTTGCTTCAGGGACACATCAATTCATAGTGTCTAGTAATGAAGAATCAGATTTGCTAGGCTGGTCAATTGACTCGCTTTCCAGATCACAGGCTCCCTAAACTAATTTGTTAACGCTCTTAAGGCGGCCAGATGAAATGCTTTAAAGACACTGAAGATCTCACTAAAAGATGTTGGAAACAATCATGCCACTTGGGAGACTTGCCAACGGCCGAAATTAGTGGCGCACATAACGCGAGGGTGCAGTCGCTTCTAAAGTAACCAGGACTGCAAGAGCTGTAAACAAAAGGCTGGACAGAAAAATCACTGCAGATCTCCTCCTGGGACGTCAAACATTCTTTGTCCACATTATAAAGGAACATTTCTAGCCCAAAATAGGCCTTATCGGCCATCTTAGAACTCATGGCTCCATACTTACCAATCCTACTTGATGAAATGAATGATCATCATCATTCTTGATGGACAATGGTGTATAATGAATGAAAGAGTCGATTATTGTACAGCCTTAAACAATGTGCATGTCGTCATCACTGCAATGTTCTGTCATATAGTCATGTTCAAGTAATCGCTCCGAATGTCGCTGGTACTTATGAGAACTTAGTCGTTTGTAAAACACAACGGAAAAATTTTATGAATAACATTCCTATGAGGATCACAATGATAGTCGAAGTTATTGCATCATTCTGGCTCAAGCGATAGAACTTCATCCAGCTGAGAGTGGTTATTTCTGCCAGAAACAGAATTATTCCTGTTCCCGTTGAACAGACCCAGGCCACATGTACACACAGCCGCATGTCTTTATGTGGGGACTCGTTGAAATGTTGAGATCCATGGATATTGTTAACGACTTCCATGTTGGGAAGGATACAGGTGCTGATCATCAAAGCTTATGGGAATGTCCCGAATGCTGTGATGTCGGTTCCTAAATCAATCAATCAATCATCAAAGCCAGCAGGTGAACAGAGACAAGTAGAGTTGTGCATATAATAATAAGCAACAAATCTAAGATTCCTGCTAGCTCGCTGTTTTTTTTTTCTCCCCGTTTTCTTGTGCCGCTGCCTGCTTGGTCATTTTCGAACTTTATTCATTTCATATCTTACTAGCATTTGATTTCATTCACTTTTATTACATTACACTTAAAAAGGTAGTCATATATATCAAGTTAAAGTAATATCTCCGAATGGCTCTGGTACTTGTAAGCCCTTAAGTCTTTTAATAAAATAATTATGAACAACATTCCTATGGGGATCACGATGATCGTGGAAGTTAATGCAGCATTCTGGCTCAAGCGATAGCATATGATCCAGCTGAGAATGGCTATTTCTACCAGAAACAGAATTATTCCGAATCCTGTTGAGTAAGATCTAGGCCACATTCACACAGAGCCGCATGTCTTTATGTGGGGACACGTTGACATGTTGAACTCCGTGGACATTGTTGACTTCCATGTGGGAAGGATGCGGGTGCTGTTCATCAAAGCCAGTAGGTGGACAGAAGTGGAGAGTTGTGCATGTAGCAAAGATAATGAGCAACACATCTGGACTCTTGCTTGCTCGCTTCCCCGTTTTTGTGCTGTTGCCACCTGCTGGATCATTTTCAGAATTTATTCATGTTATATCTTTCTAGCTTTTGATTCCATTTATTTTGATTTTTATTAAACTTAAAAGGTGGTCATGTATATCGTCAAGATGAAGTAATATATCCGAATGGCCCTGGTACTTATGCGCCCTTAAGTTTTTTAATGAAAAAATTATGAACATTCCTACGGGTATCAAGATGATTGTGGAAGTTATTGCAGCAGAAACAGAAATCCGAATCCCGTTGAGAAGATTCAGGCCACATTCAAACACAGCCGCATGTTTTCATGTGTAGACTCGTTGAAATGTTGAACTCCTTGGACATTGTTGATGACTTCCATTTTGGGAAGGATGCAGGTGCTGATCAAGGCCAGCAGGTGGGCAGACTAGAAGAATTGTGTGCATATAGCAAAGATAATCAACCAATTTGAGATTTCTGCTTTCTCACCGTTTTTTGTTTTTTTTTTGGTCCCGTTGTGCGTTTTTGTGCCGTTGTCAACTGCTGGGTCATTTTTAGACTATTTCATGTCTTACAAGCTTTTGATTACATTCATTTTAATTACATTAAACTTAAAAAGGTACTCATATATATATCGTCAGGTTGAAGTAATCTCTCCGAATGGCTCTGGTATTTATGAGCCCTTAATCTTTTAATGAAAAAAAAAAAAATAGCATTCCAACGGGGATCACGATGATTGTAAGTTATTGCAGCAGAAACAGAATTCCGATCCCCTTTGAGAAGATCCAGGCCACATTCACACACAGCCTCATGTCTTTATGTGGGGACTCGTTGACATATTCAACGCCGTGGACATTATTGATGACTTCCATTTTGGGAAGAATGCAGGTGCTGATCAAGGCAATCAGGTGGACAGAGACTAGAAGAGTTGTGCATAAAACAAAGTTAATCAGCAACAAATCTGGAACTCTTGCTCTTGCTTGCTCGCTTCCCCGTCTCTGTGCCGTTGCCACCTGCTGGATCATGACTATTTCTTGTCTTACTAGATTTTGATTACATTCATTTTGATTTTATTAAACTTTAAAAGTGGCCATGTATATCGTCAAGATGAAGTAATATATCCGAATGGCTCTGGTACTTATGAGCCATTAAGTTTTTTAATGAAAAAATTATGAACAACATTCCTGTGCGGATCACGATGATTGTGGAAGTTATTGCAGTATTCTGGCTCATGCGATAGAATTTGATCAAGATAATGCGTTTCTCTGTGGCCGGTCTCTGTGGCTAAGGGCTTGCGAACGCAGTTTGTGAGCCTGTATACCCGGGTTCGAAACACGGCGGTGCTGGTTTTTTCGAAAAAGGTATAGGGGCCGGTCGTTCAGAAAGCAATGGCAAACTACTGAACATAAAACTTGCCTAGTACATCAACACCAGCTGAAAAAATGCTGGTGTTGACTGCAACGTCCCGTAAGGGATACGCAACACAATTTGATTTGAATGGCTGTTTCAGTAGGAGAAAGAGAATTCCGAATCCCGTCGAGATGATCCAGGCCACATTCACATACAGCCGCATGTCTTTATGTGGGGACTCATTAAAATGAGATCCATGGACATTGTTAAGGACTTCCGTGTCGGGAAGGATGCAAGTATTGATCATCAAAGCCGGCAGGTGGACAGACTAGAAGAGTTGTGCATGTAGCAAAGATAAATCAGCAACAAATCTGGGACTCTGCTTGCTCGCTTCCCCGTTTTTGTTCCGTTGCCACCTGCTGGATCATTTTCAGACTTTATTCATGTCTTACTAGTTTTATTGATTCCATTCATTTTGATTTTATTGAACTTAAAAGGTGGTCATGTATATCGTCAAGATGAAGTAATGTCTCCGAATGGCTCTGGTACTTATGAGCCTTTTAGTTTTTTAATGAGAAAAAAAATATATGAACAACATTCCTATGGGGATTACGATGATTTTGGAAGTTATTGCGGCATTTTGGCTCAAGCGATAGAATTTGATCCAGCTGAGAATGGCTATTTCGGCCAGAAACAAGAATTCCGACTCCTGTTAAGATCCAGGCCACATTCTCACACAGCCGCATGTCTTTATGTGGGGTCTCGTTGACATGTTGAACTCCTTAGACATTGCTGACTTCCATGTTGGGAAGCATGCAGGTGCTCATCAATCAGTCATCAGGTAGACAGAGACACTTAGAGTTGTGCATATAGCAACGTTATCAGCAACAAATCTAACTCTTGCTTGCTCGCTTCCCGGTGTTTGTGCCGTTGCCATCTGCTGGATCATTTTCAGACTTTATTCATGTCATATCTTGCTAGCTTACCAACGTGTGTGTACTAATTCAATGAGCATAATTAATAAGGTTGAAGCTGGATCTGTACGTAGGCAGTAGACTCGCTGCGGAAGTCTGTTGTCAGTAAAGTCACCTTCATCTTCGTCCCGGAACATGCAGGAGTCTAGTAATTTTTGATGACTTCCTTGTTGGGAAGGATGCAGGCGTTAATCATCAAAGCCAGCAGGTGGACAGAATAGAATTGTGCATATAGCAAAGGTAATCAGCATCACACCTGGGACTCCTGCTTACTCGCTGTTTTTATTTTCCGTTGTAGTTTTGTGCCGTTGTCACCTGCAGGATCAATTTTCTATAAATATCTCCACCATGCCCAAACCTTGGAGTGGGACAGACACAACTACAAAAATTAGATTTGTAAGAGTATGCATCTTTCCCATTGCAACATACGCCTGTGAGACCTGGACACTTACTAAGCAAGCTGAACTGCGCATAAGTGCCTTTGAATGTAAATGTTATAGACAGGTTCTAAGAATATTTTGGGTACAGAAAAGAACACATGCATCAATACTTCAAGAGCTGAATATTGAAGAGGGTTGGCTGTTACAAACTATAGAAAATTGATATATTTTGGTCACTGAAACGTCAAGAAAGTTTGGAGAGAATAATGAAGGGGTACATGTTTGGGAAGAGAGGAAGAGGAAGGCCAAAGAGAAGATGGGTGCAGGATGTGGCGGATGATCTCTAGATCTGTGTATCGGACGCGGGATATCTTGCTTGTGATCGAGAAGTTTTATGGAATTTTGTTGTGGGAGCGAGGTTCTGCAAAGGACATGCTGCTGAATGAATAAATGGCCAAACCAGGTAACAATGCTGACGTTCGACTGATAAATACCAGCTTGAGTTTTGCGTGCCTTGAGTACAGCCGGCGCGACGAAAGTGCGGTGTTTGTCTTTCTGAGACATCTGGTCGACTTAGAATTGCATTTTCGTAGCAGAGCTTAAAATCCTACAATTTGGGCATCAATGTTGATAGTAGACACCTTGCAGTCTTGACAGACTAAAGTATGTGAGTGGAATGTGGCCAATATTCCATCACAATGTCTGGGCAGAGCTTCAGAGATCATGTGATGCCCAAACGACATGACCCCTCCCTCGGCCTAGTCTTGTGTATTCCAGAGGAATGGGTAACCAATACGTCTGGCACAAGGTAGGCTGCAGACGCTGGCGGCTCAGCGTCAATCCACCGAGACCTCACCACCACGAGCCGGTGGCGAGTTATGGCCAGACCCTGACACCCAAGGGACCCGGCTTAGAGACGTTCAGCCATGTCCCACAGGTGAGGGCCTTGTACGAGCCCGGACCATGAGGGCTCGCACATCTGTCAATCACAAGTGTCCGGACCTGTGTAAAGCGTGCACTATCGTCAGACTCCCCACCTGACTTATAGCGGTCCCCGCGACCAGCGGGAATAGGTCCGCCATAGCTACCGCAGGAGATATTGCCTGTCTATTTGCAAGCAAATCTCCCATACTTCCACTGTGCGGATCTCGCGACCAGCGAGAATAGGCCCGCCGGAGATTTGCTCGTCTGCTGCGAACAAATCTCTACCGAGAGACTGAATAAGTAAAGAAACGATAAAAGTAGTGGTATTTCAATTGCGCTTGCGCTCCCACCTATGCTACACCCTTCATGTCTTCACAAAGTCGGACTAGAGTCAAGCTCAAGCTCAATGTGATAGACATAGGGGGAATATAGATATTAAATTAAGATTACAAAAGTCAAGAGGTGTTCAATGCACTGTGAAATTTAAGTCAAAAGAAATATGCATGGTACCGACTTGAAATCTTTTACTCGTACTTTACGTAAGTACTACTTATAGGAATATGTAACCGAAAAAGTTGAGTCAAGAACCGACATCACTGCACTAGGATATTCACATGCGTATTCCATCATCTTCAACAGCCAGTGAAGAGTCCCACTACTTTTGGTACCAGTAGCATGGTGGTTAGAAATATTGTCCTTATTTTCTGTTTATTTTCCTGCAAATATTGAATATATCCACAGAAAGCTACTTCTGCGTGAGCATGATAGCAGATGGCATTGTTTGATTCCTTAGACTTTATTCATTTCATATCTTACTAGCTTTTGATTCCATTAATTTTGATTACATTAAACTTAAATGTTAGTCTCGATACTGCCGTTCTTAAATGTTGATTCCATCCAATCAAAAGCCTATCTTTGTTACAATAAACTAAAAAGGTGGTCTCGTTACCGCTACATATTCTTTCCATGAGATCAGGTGGCCAGTTCCCTTTCATTTCAACTTCCCTTTACAGACAATTCCGTACTGATCAGAAAACAATCATCCTGCCTCTGCTGGAACTTAAACCCGACCCAATAACTTGGCATGCAAAGGCGCTGACCATTATACCACCATGGCTTCACGTGTTAGCTAAGTTATTCGTACTTTGTACTATTACTATGTATGCTAGATATGTTTCCGTGTTGTCCAGCTTACAACCCTTGTATAGTTTATGAACTCATTACTGAGGTGTAATCACATTATTACAGCTCAGTCGCGCCACGCACTCTCAGTAGTAGGGAGACGTAACCATGCAGAACTTTTTCTATGTGATCCTGCTCCACCAAATTTATGAAACGGATAGGCAATAGCTTAAATGGATCAGTACATCCGTTGTTAGACAATTGTGTCCACCACGCCTTTGGATATAGATGTGAAAACTGGCACTTTTGAGGAGCCACGAATAGTTATGTAGGCTCCAGCCACAACTTCCCCAGATGGTTTTCACCCCCTTTGTAATAAGTTCCAGAGACAATTGGGATGTAAATGTTGTTTGTCCTGTCCCAAACCTTCCTGTTACATCATTACTGCTTGGATGATGTGACTATTGCTACTCTTTGGAAGATGTTTATTACTACTGTTTGGATGATGCATATTACTAATGCTTGGATGTGCATATTACTACTGCTTGAATGTACGTATAACTACTTGGATGTGCATTGCTGTAATCTCGCATAGCGCGTTCCAAACACAACTACGGGAAATTTGACAGCCGCTTCGCGTTTGGTTTTTTATAGTGGTATGAGTGCCGGTCATTCAGAAAGCAATGGCAAATTACTGAACGGAATCTTGCCGAGAAATCACAAACGGCCAAAACTGCCTGAGTAGACTACGACGTCCTGTAAAGGATATGCAACTTTGTAGTGACTCCAGTTTTAGCAACCATTTATAATGTCGGTTTTAGCCACACATTTCTAATGTGAGCCAGTTTCAGCAACTATTTGAGGTCTCTCCAGTTTCGGCAACCAATTGTAGTCTCTCTCCAGTTTCGGCAACCAACTCTAGTTTCAGCAACCATTTGTTAGTCCTTCCAGTTTCAGCAACCATTTGTAGTCCTTCGTTTCAGCATCCATTAGCACTGAGGTTCCATTTGTAATTCCCAGTCTAGCAGTGCCCATGTCAACTTCCCTGGTCTTATTGGCTGCCATTTGTCTCCAGTATCATCTGTTAGTGGGTCGCTGTAGTGAAACCGTTACACTGCACCAGTCAGCCTCTCTAGCAGTCAGCCTCTCTAGCATTTAGCCTCTATTGGAGTCAGTTTCTCCTGTAGCCAGCCTCTCTAGCAGCCAGCCTCTCTAGCAGCCAGCCTCTCTAGCAGCCAGCCTCTCTAGCAGCCAGCCGCATGTTAAAAGATCGTTCAGTCACCTCGGGCAAGAGTCACATCTCTGTTGACCTGTTGACGTTGTTTTCTTAAGCATTGACTCGCGGCCGTTTCATCTGTTTATTTAATCTGACCTTTGAGTATTTCTTCTGTTTTGTAGGCATGGCTACGCCATTCTGTGAACCATCTCTCTGCTGTTCCCCCCCCCCCCCCAATGCTGACGTCGTTGCCACTGCGGTTCTAAGGTCGAGTCCTCAAGCTCATCTAAGATAGTGCTTTTTATAAATAAAATTCAGTTTGTTCTCATAATGTCCACACTAAACATATTTGTCAGCAACCGATGCTTCAGGCATTGCGGGATAACTTCTCTCGCACCGCACAAAAAGATTTGTCAGTCGTACGAGAGGTATTGATTATACATTTTATTGCCACTGGCTCTTGGCATCACATCAATGTACAACAAACAGTCGCTAACAAATCACACAAGAATAAATGCACAGAATTTCCTATCACTAGTCGTTTCCTAACCCTATTGCTAATCTATCTACTCGGCTAACGAAATAAGCATCGACGCTAAGCGATGCGCTCACTACGAAGTCTGTCTCCCGTCTGAGGAAATCTCCGCGTGCCGATTACACGGTACGCGGAGTGACCTTGTGCGTACTTCGGCTTCTGCGTGCAGCATCACTCAGCACGCTTGGAGTCGTGGTCTCTCTTGAGTCTAGTTCTCTGTATCTGTCACGCTGGCGTGATTGAGCCGTGACCAGAGTGCTTACTCTCTGGTTGACACCTCCGTGTCTCATGAGAGAACTGTTTGATAGTTCCCCTTCCTATTTACCACCTACACCTACCCTGCCCTCATGTAGGGGCACTGGGTTACCTCTAATCTACTTGAGGTAGACCACTCATTCAGGGTGGTCTTCGTTCCTATATAACTGAGTCTTTGACACACACCCTCCCCTCCTGTGTTGCGTTACAAACTTCATGGTTGTGACGCAAGAGGTTTCTAAAAAATTAGTGTATCTAATTTTTGTCAAAGACTAACTTGGTTCTGGGTAACTCAATAGACTTCTACTGACTCTTGTCACAATGTAGTTTCACCATACTTGGCTACTGGTGATCGCCACAAACTTGTCTGGTTGGCGTGAGCCCTCTTCTCAATCGCAATATTATATTAACTAGAGGTTTGTCTGAACCGGACCATTGTCTTATAAGACCTGCCCTCAAATAGCAAATTAACTCACTACCCATACAATGTTGACTTTCTTAGGGTCAACACATGAATTGCTTCATGTCCCCCATATAATATTAAACAACCCTTGCACAAGTTGTGTGCGACAGGCTTTACCTATCTCGCTTCCGCGTGTAAAGTTATCTTCCACTGTTAAGTTAGTGTTTCGTTGTCTATTGTGTCCCCTGACCCGGAGTTATCTCTCTTTGTTATCAAAAAATGTATGTCATTTACCTGTTTGTTTTCCTGGTTGTTTGCGTGTTTGGATCTAACTATTAATATACTTTACCTTCTAACATGTGTGTCTGTCTATATGTACGTAAGATAGTTTTCAAGTGCCATAATTCGGTTAAATGTGGCCACAAAGAGGTGTATAACACTAATTCGTGACTACGTTTCCGTCTTATGAGACTTAAAATACTTTCTCTAAGGTTTACTCTAAACTACACACAATACATTTGAGACAGCACATTTCAACATTGAAAGCAAACGCTTGACGCAGACAAATAATAAAAAGTCGCGCTGAGCGGCAGAAAAAATCCGCTGGCTGCCTTCACTCTCCCTAGTATATTTACCATTTTCTCGCAGTTTCACACTTCTGTCACATATCTTTTATTCTCCCAAAAAAACTTTTATCCTCCCACTTATTTAAAAACCTTGAAGTGACACTGTACAAGTTTGGCTCAGTTTGGAAAAAGTTGAGCTTCATGACTGTGCGTAACTTACTGCACGAGTCATGTATTTACAACATATTTACATGGATGAAATAGGGTTGATATTTTGTACCCTGATGATATTAACCACTATATTCTCCTGAAATACTACTACTTCTATAAATATTTATATCCTAATTTGTTGTACACAATTAATCTAATTTAAGGGAATTAATCTATCTAAAAAAATGAAAATGATGTGAGATGAGTTATGTACCTTTCTGAAATGGGAAATGTGAAATGTAACGAAATTATGTTTAAATGAGAAAAAAAAATGATGGATATTTTTATTCTACATGGTATAACTGATGTATGTTCATGTGTATAATCCTTTTATCCTATTACATATAACCTATTTTTTTTTGGTCCTAAATGATGAGGTTGTTAAAGTGTTCATCAAGATGGAATGAAATCAAGTGAAATGAAATGAATTAAATGGTACTGTTCCTATGTAAACTAAATGGTGCTGTTATCTACACTAAATGGTGCTGTTGCTATCTAAACTTTTTATCCTAGACTTTAATTAGCTGTTAATAAATTTATAGTCCTATCCTAATCTACTTTTATGCTAAGTAAGTGGGTAAATTAATGATTTATCTAAACTAGAACAAAATCTATTATATTAACTAAATCTAAATTAACTCTTTATTAAAGTAACTAACCTAACTATAATTTACCACTATCTTAAAACCGTTATATTACATATCACAATAAATATATATATACATGGTGTCTATTTACCTCAGGTTAGTGGTTGCCATAACGTACAGAAATTGCTTTCGTTGGCATAGTTTATCTATACACAATTATCCTGGGTATGCTAACTACACCACACAGTCATACTTGTGTCTTATGGGTATTCTTACACTCGTCGAGCCCGCTAGTGTCGTAGACAAGTATCTTCGTGTCTGTTATTTCCACAATGTTCTGACACTGTTCTTATGTGATTAACACAGGTGATTCACCGGAGCACAAATGGAGCATAGTAACGAGCTGTCTATGCACACACGGTGATCAACTTGTCCTTGGAGCATAGTTCTAATTCTGCTGTCTACGGACACATGGTAGTTCAATGTTCTTAGCACACAGTTCTGATCCTGATGTTTATGTATTCAATAGTATACTCTATACAGGATGTTTTAAGTGTACTAACTTAACATTTCTTACACTACCTATTCATGTGGAATATCCGGTATTTCTACCTCAGATGGTCGACTAAGGGTATCAGCAAGAATGTTATCCCTACCCTTAATATGCTCTATACTAAACGTATAATTCTGTAATATCAATGACCACCTATAGATCCGATCGTTGCGGTGCACCCCACTTTGTATGACCGTGATAAGGGAGTTATCGGTCTGGACCACGAAGTGATTACCCGCTAGAAATCGATGCAACTTCCTCACCGAATAGATGACGCTTAGGGCTTCCAACTCTGATATGGAATATCTGGACTCTGCCGGTGTGATCTTGCGGCTCACGTAGCAAATTGGATGGAAGATGCCATCATAAAACTGGCCTAGTACTGCATCGATGGAAATCCTGCTGGCATCTGTCCTAAGATAATAAACGAGCCTAGGATTAGGCAAACGGAGGATTGGTACATTACTAAATAGGATTTTCAATTTTGACAATGCAGAAATTAATAATGCATCTTTGACATCTAATTTTACTGATGCTTTTAAAACATTTGAAAATACACTTGTAATTTCAGCTAAGTTCGGAATGAACTTGCTATAATAATTTACTAAACCCAAAAGGCTCATGACCTGCTTCTTTGTTGTAGGCATGGTCAGGTTCATAATTTTAGTGAATTCTATTGTCAGTTTTCAGTTGTCCTTGTGAACTGACATGACCCAAAAAATCAATTTCTTGTAGGCCCAATTCGACTTTGCTCGGTTTGACAGTGAGACCGAAGAGTCGCAACCTATCGAAGACATGTCTGAGTTTCAGTAAGTGTGTTGTCCAGTCATCTGTATGGACACAAATATCATCTATATATGTCACTGTATTCGTCACTCCATGTAGTAAATCTCTAGTTAAGCGTACGAAAGTGGCAGGAGCATTACGAAGTCCGAAAGGAAGAAATCGCCACTCGTAAAGACCTAGAGGTGTTGAGAATGCAGTCAGATGGATAGATTGAGTCTGCATAGGGACCTGCCAATATCCCTTAGTAAGGTCTAATTTAGAAAATATTTTGGAGGTGGACATATCCAGGATAAGATCTTCGCAGGAAGGAATTGGTTCTGCGTCGATCTTAGTGACATTGTTGAGTTTCCTATAGTCCACACAAAGACGAATTGTGGAGTCTTTTTTCTTGACCAAGACGATTGGAAAAAAGTACTCAGATGTAGATATTTGAATGATTCCACTAGCTTCTAAATTAAGAATTTCTTTATTTAGACTTTCTCTATAGCTAAGTGGGATAGAGTACGGCCTGCATTTGATAGGCTTCGAGTCCGAAAGAAGGATGGAGTGCTCGATCCTGTCCGTCCTACCTGGAATGTCGGAAAATATGTCCTTATATTCAGTCACTAATTCTATTATCTGTCGTCGTTGCTCTTCTGTCAGCCCCGTTTTTAATCGTATAGAATCTAATGTAGCAGTCTTGTCTACAATTGGAACAGGTAGTTCCATCCCGTCGTCGTCTACCTGATTCAGTACGGTAGTGGTGCTAAGTGCGTTTTCTGTAAACTCACTAAGTGTATGCATCTCGTCGGATTTGCCAGTCTCGCTAACTAGTGTAGTTGCGTTGTGTACGTCTGTCGTCTCATCCATAGGTGTGGGTGCGTTGTGTTCGTCTGTCTCTAAATCTGTCTCTTGTCGTGAAAAGTAGGGTTTCAACATGTTGATATGAAATATCTTTAAGTGTCCGTTTATTGATATTTCATAATCAACATCCGAAATTTTTCGTACCACTTTGAATGGCCCTTGCCATGAGGTCAATAATAGATTCCGTTTGTCTGGAAGTAAAAGCAGTATGTCTTGATCTGGTTCAAGATTAATAGTTCTCGCACCTTTGTTTGCGTATTGGCGGTAGATTTGACCCTTCCTCTCCAAAGCTGCCTTAGCTATGATACACGATTTCATGATTTTATCTCTAGTGTTTCTGTTACCATTTCATGTGTTGTTTTTGGGGTGGGAATTTCAATTGAATTAGTTACTACCTGATGATAAATTGTTAGGGGTCCACGTGGGTTAGCCCCGTATACTAATTCAAACGGTGAGAAACCCGTGCTTGAATGGGGAATCTCCCGATAGGCGAACAGCACTGTTGGTAACAGTGTATCCCAATCAGCTGGTTTTTCTGCTGTCACCTTAGCCAGCATATGCTTGAGGTCTCCGTTAATTTTCTCTACTATTCCATTGCTGGCTGGATGATAAGCTGTTGTAAAATGCTGTTTAATCCCTAACATTTTCGTAAGGGCTTGCGTTGCAGCCGATATGAATTGAGTTCCACGGTCGGATAAGATGGTACGTGGGAATCTGAATCGTGAGAACAAGTGTAGAAATACATTGGCAACGTCTTTGGAGGTGATGTATTTCAAAGCTACTGCCTCACCCCACCTTGAACATAGGTCTACCATCGTTAAAATGAAGCGATTTCCTTTGCTGGACACCTAGTTCAGGGGTCCAACATTATCTACCGCCACACTCTCAAATGGCCTAGAGGCCAGTGTTGAAGGTAGCACTTCAGCTGTAGGATGTTTACCCTTACGTACTAGTTGACAGACATTACATGAACGACAAAATTGTTTTATATCATTACAAAAACCTGGCCAATAAAAATGAGCCTGAATTCTGGCCCTGGTTTTGTCGTATGCAAGGTGACCAGCAAACGGCGACTCGTGTGCAATCTTTAGCACAGTTTGACGGTGTTGTACAGGTAACACCGTTTGCTGAATCTCATGGTTACCAGTTGTATATTAACGAGTAAGAATACCATTATTAAGTCTAAAGAACCATGATGCGTTTTTCGTCAATTTGGCTTTTTCTTTCAATAGCTTTAGGTATGGAGACACACTAGGATTAGCTTTTTGCTGGTCTTTGAACTTTTGCCTGGTAGTATCATCCGTGCTAGTTGGTGATAGCAACAGTAGTCTCTCATCTTGTAGTGTGTCTTGGTGTTTCATGGTATCTGCTCTGGTTGTTGCATTAGCTGCATTTAAATTTTCCCATGCAGCTATTTCTTCGTTAATGCAATGTTTCAATTGGGGTAAGCATCCCAAAATTAAATCAGTACAAGGGTTATCTAAAATCGCACATGTAAAGGTACCAGAAAGGAAAGGAGTGTTAATACGGGCTTTAGCCAAAGGGTAAATTTCAATGTTACCCGAAAAAGTTCGGCATTTGACTGAGTCACCTGTATAATCATTTGGATTCACCAGTTCCTTTCTAAGACCAATATGGGTGCTGCCGCTGTCCAGCAAACATTGGCATGGTCTGTCGTTGACCATTGCATTGTGGAACACCAAATTGCCTCTGGAGGCTAATGCTGCATTTACACTCTCAGTTGAGAATGGTACTGTATGTCCACATTCTAATTTTCCGTCTGCATGAAATTGGTGACATCGTTCACAACTGTCAAAGCTTAATATATCGTTTACACAACACACATCTTCAGATTGGTTAACAGGTACTTCATTCTCAACTTCACACTGTCTCACTCCCACTATCAGAGGATGTATCAATCAAAATTGCATTGTTGGCCTTCATTCTTTGGCGGCCCAGGCACTTATTAGAATAATGCCCGTAGCTAGAACAGAAGAAGCATTTGACTGCACGCCTGTATGCAGTTCTTTTGTTTTGTTGTTTCTTAATGACCATCTCAAGATGTGTCGGATAGTTTTTTGATTTATCACACATAGAATAAGTATCATAAAAAAGTTGGCAATAGACACATTTCGACACTTTTTTATCTTTCTTGTCGACTCTATGAAATGGTTTTTTATTGCTCTGATAGGTTTTAGGTTGGTCCTTAACAAAAGAGACTATTTCAGAGTCGCTATTTGATGTCTTAAAAATATCTCTATTTGAGGAAAAATATGCAGAGCCTTTCTTTTCAAATTGTTCTATAGTCTCGATGTCTGACTGCTGCAGGAATTTAGCGAAAGGAGATGGTATTGTGGATATGACTTTATCCATGGCTATTAAATTTTTAAGTCTTTCAAAGTCCTTTCCTATATTTGCTGCATTAAGCCATCTATTTAGTACGCTTTGGACATTTGAGACATAATCGATAAAGGTCTCGCTTGGCTTAGGTTTTAAATTGGAAAACTGTACTTGATACCCAGGGGCATCAAGTAAGAAATGTTGCATTATCCTATCGTGGATATACTGATAGTTAGATCTAAGATCAGTTGGTATCGATTCTATCACTTTAAGGGGCTCCCCACTGAGGTTCTTCATGTAGATCATAGCCCACATATCGATTGGTACTTGGTGGTATTTCAGTTGGTATTCGACATTTTCTGTCCAGGCTGATATGGAATCTTCTTTACAGAATGGCTTAATAATGTTTTTGTACTTATTAAATTTATTTTCTTCTTGCTGACTTTTTAGTTTGGTAGCGGAGATCTCTAAGTATGAATCTCCATCCATACCTTTCATCTTTAACTGTGTCTCTGATTCAACTTGTATTTGTTTTTCTTTTACTCTTGCCATTTCATCTATCTCTCTTTGTTTTAATTCTCTCTCCTGATCTAATTGTTTTTGCTTTAATTCTAATTCTTTTTGTTTAATCTCCTTATCATGTTCTAATTGTTTTTGCTTAATATCCTTATCATGTTCTCTTTCTCGTGCACGTTCATCTCTCTCAGCATCTTTTGCTTCCTTAAATTTTTTATCAGCATATTGCTCTAATTCCTTTCCTGTGTATTGCAATTCCTTGCCTGCTTTTATGAAATCAGCTAAAGTTGCCATGTTGTTGGGTACTTAGCTAGTATTGACAGGCACTTAAATGTTTACTTTGTTTTATTAGATTTAAGTTTTTAAATCTATGTGTATAACAATACACCCTTGAAAAATAGATCACAAAAAATGTACTAATAGATCACACCCTGAAAAAGAGATGCATTATTAATCATATTGCATTCACAATAGTGTGGGTATACTCATCTTAACGTTCCAGAGAATCAGGTACAATCGTTCGGCATCTCAGGTCTAATCGTTCGGTACTTCGACAAACAGCGTGAGTTATTCTCATACACAGCTCTTGTTACATCTGGTTTACAAGAGCATACACAATTAACAATTTGTAAACGACATATGACTTTAGACAATTTGGTACAATCACATGCCCCCGGACAAAACAATGTAGTATAATTAATATTAAATGTCAATGTCCTGTCTTCGTTCTAACGTCTTCTGCCTTCCCTAACTATGTCGTTTAATTTATGGGAGTGATGTGCAGACCGAGTCTTATTTGCCTAGCAAAAGTAGTGCCATCGTGACAGTAACAAATAGAAACAATCTTCAAATAAATAAATAAATGCTTTGAAATAAATAAAGTAATAATAATGTTTAAATAAATAAATATATTTAATAAATAGTTCGTATAAACAAATAATATGTAATATAAGCCACAGATTTAGGCGAGCAGCCGCTTGGCGATTTGTAAACAATCCTTTGCTGAATGCAAATGGCGTAGGGCAGCTGTTTGTCAGTCGCGATACGTCATAGGCGCAGCGCTATTTTTAGATTGCACAAATCAATATTGTCGCCGGCTCATTCTTGTGTATTGCTCCGTCGTAAATCATTTTTGACAAATATTCATAAACAAATAAGTAATTATAGAAATAAATGGTACAAAAGAATAATAATAATACTTACAAATCAGAAGAAAACATGTTCATAAGCACAAAATATTCTAATAAGCATAAATAAAACAAATGGTCACGATGGGCACAGCTCGCATTTTGTTGTAGTCTGCACACGCAACTGTTCACTAACATAAATTAAACCCTGTGATTAACTGAGAGTAATACTATTTTAGAGCCGTGGGTGAGTGTTTTAGCTTGAACAATTGTCCAAGCTACACTTCTGACACCACTTTATCCTTGCCTGTCAGCAACCGATGCTTCAGGCATTGCGGGATAACTTCTCTCGCACCACACAAAAAGATTTGTCAGTCGTACGAGAGGTATTGATTATACATTTTATTGCCACTGGCTCTTTGCATCACATCAATGTACAACAAACAGTCGCTAACAAATCACACAAGAATAAATGCACAGAATTTCCTATCACTAGTCGTTTCCTAACCCTATTGCTAATCTATCTACTCGGCTAACGAAATAAGCATCGACGCTAAGCGATGCGCTCACTACGAAGTCTGTCTCCCGTCTGAGGAAATCTCCGCGTGCTGATTACACGGTACGCGGAGTGACCTTGTGCGTACTTCGGCTTCTGCGTGCTGCATCACTCAGCACGCTTGGAGTCGTGGTCTCTCTTGAGTCTAGTTCTCTGTATCTGTCACGCTGGCGTGATTGCGCCGTGACCAGAGTGCTTACTCTCTGGTTGACACCTCCGTGTCTCATGAGAGAACTGTTTGATAGTTCCCCTTCCTATTTACCACCTACACCTACCCTGCCCTCATGTAGGGGCACTGGGTTACCTCTAATCTACTTGAGGTAGACCACTCATTCAGGGTGGTCTTTCTTTCTTATATAACTGAGTCTTTGACAATATTTTTTCCGCGCTTTCATCTTTTTAGTGTCTATTTGAAACAATTTGAGTGTTAATTCTATACATATATTTAATGCTATACTATTTATTTAATTTATTCTATATAAGCACATCTTGTGTAAAAATCATTATATTCAGACGTATGTTAAACATCTGATATATACCATTACGCAAAGAAAACATTGCTATAGATAAGCACTTTGTCCATAATTGAATTTTGAATGTAGATTGCCACTGTACGGCTGGGATATCAATTTTCTATAACTACTAGTTAGTTAGTTAAGGTTCAAACTTCACGGCAACGAGTCGTCCCTATTATGCTCCGTTCCCGCGCTAGTGAATATCACACAAAATGCTCCTCACTGTCCAATGTGAAAAGTGGAACAGAGAGGAGTCTCGGCAATCCAACAGCTCGCACAGTACACTGTGCATAATGCCGCCGCTAGAATGCCAACACAAAAGTCCTCCACGAAAACCACAGTTCATCGTCGATGGAATTGGCAGTTATCAGAAAGACCTCATTGACCCGGGTTTTCTCACATGGCTCAGTCTCTATCCGCAGGGCTACCCGTCGAAAGCGTCGCATTAAGCACAAACTCCGTAGCACCAGCGCCGACTCCCAGGAGTTTCCTGAAAAATGCACTCTTGAACCGAAAAGGCAAATCAGTCAGTTCAGCAATAGCCGGTAGCCATTGTTCCGAACATGCAGGTCACTACAAACAAAAGCGGACACGTAAAAGCACTCCACGTGAATATCACAGCTCAGAGTCGCGCCACGCACACAACCTTTATAAAAGTATATCGAAAGCAGTTAAACCTTGATGTGTTTTGAAAGCAATTATACCTTGATAATCAAGGTGTTTTGATAGCAGTCGAACCTTGTTAAAATACTTTTAAAGCAGTCAACCTTAATAATGAAAGTATTTTTAAAGCAGTGAAACTTTGATCAAAGTATATTGAAAGCTGTGAAACTTTTACAATCGGGGTATATTGAAAGCGGTGTGCAAGATATTTTTCTAGTTATACAAGTGTCTAAATTATCACTCTGTAACTATACTCCCATTGCGTAAAAATGTTATTCTGTGTGTACTTTACTCGGTGAACATTTATATCATATGCCATGCCGACAAACATGGGCGGTCTTAGTTCGTAACCAACATGGTCACCGGAAACTCAGAACCTGGTATGTTTTATTATGAGAGTATACCATGTGGCCAAGCCACCCAGGTATCCCATTTGTTTCATGAACTGTCTTAAAACTACATTTCCTCTGCCATTACGTTTATCTTGTTTGCTATTGGTCAACGTTTTGTACAACATAGATTCTACACATGACTTCTACTCTTTTAGGCAACTCTTTAAGTTCTATATAGCGCTTCAAACTTCACTTTGTACTCACTGTACCACAGCTTTTATTGGTATCGTCCATCTTGCAGGTGGTTATTTTACCGTCTTGATTCTTGTCCGTATCTCTACAAGGTATCTTCCATCAGGGGTTATGACTGTTCCAAACGTTTACCAGTTTGATTTTAAGATTTTCTCATTTACTTACATGTTTTATTGTAGTGAAGATGTATAGAACTAGAAGTTTAATCAAGGCAGTGTGACAGTCTGAAAGTAATTCAAGCTCAAATGTATCACTTTGGATGTAGATATCTAAGTATATTGTTTATATGTACTTTATAACATCCAAATGTGCAGTTTTGAAAGTTGTTAGAAAATGTATCCCAACCTAAAGTATATTCAGTGCGGTGAACACATTCTGGAATTATATTTATACTAGCGCAGACATTCTGGAATAATTCATACTTGTGCACTATACCATCCTGGAATTATATTCATACTTGTGCACATTCTGGCAGTATTCAACCGGTGTACTATATATTTCTGGAACTATATGTATATACGTTCACATTTTGGAAGTATATTTAGGCAATTGCATACATTATTCTGGAAGTATGAGACCCGTGAACACAGAAAATCAACTTAAATGCAGTATCTAAAGACATGCTATCTGTCTGCTTTATTAAGACTATAGATTGTATTGACACATGCCATAATTGTATTCAATTGGCTCTGAAAACCACCATACATAGAATTCAATGGACTCTTGACAACCGACATAAATGGAATTCAATGGACTCTGCTTGACAACCACCATAAATAGAATTTATGGGTTCTGAATACTGCCATAAATGGAATTCAATGGACTCTACACAACCACCATAAATGGAATTCAATAGACTCTTACAACCGACATAAATGGAATTCAATGGATTCTGACAACCGCCATAAATTTAATTCAATGGACTCTTGACAACCACCATAAACGGAATTCAATGGATTCTTGACAACCGACATAAAGGAATTCAATGGACTCTTGACAACCACCATAAATGGAATTCAATGGACTACTGCAACCGCCATAAATGTAATTCAATGGATTCTGACAACCGCCATAAATGGAATTCAATGGATTCTGACAACCGCCATAAATGGAATTCAATGGATTCTGACAACCGCCATACATGGAATTCAATGGATTCTTGACAACCGACATAAATGGAATTCAATACTCTTGAGACAACCACCATAAATGGAATTCAATGGACTTTTGACAACCACCATAAATAAAATTCAATGGACTCTTGTAACCGCCATAAATGGAAATCTATTGATTCTGACAACCGCCATAAATGGAATTCAATGGATTCTGATAACCGCCATAAATACTCTTGACAACCGCCTTAAATGGAATTAGACTCTTGACAGCAGCTATACATGGAATTCAATGGACTCTTAAAATCGACATACATCAAATCCAATGATTGAACAACCATCAGAAATGGAATTCAGTTGACTCTGACAACCTACATAACTGGAACATTCAATGGCTCTGACAACCATATGAATGGAATTCAGTGGTCCCTCACAACCAACATACATGGAATATTTAATGGACTCTCATAACCAGCAAATGGAATATTAATGCGACTCTGAAAACCGACTAAGCGAAATTTAGTGATTATGATAGAACCGCTTGTTCTGGTCTCTGCTGATTACATGTTCTCTTTCCTCCCACCACCCCCCCCCCCCCTGTCCCACACATGAAACAAATCAGTCGTGATGGTGCATACTTCCATACACTTCTCAGTCCATCCTTTGATATCTTCCCAATCACAATCTTGCCTTCCACCAGTTTCCTCTACAATATGGTCACAGAAGGCTATTGTCTTTTTATGTGCACAAAATATTGTCTCTTAAACCTTAATTTGGTGATTCTCTTTTCATGCCTTATATCTTTAGGAAATTATAAATTATAAAAAGTTTTCAATAATAAAAAGGACAATGTGTGTTCTTGCTTCAGGGACACATCAACCCATAGTGTCTGCTATGAAGAATCAGATTCGCTGGGCTTGTCAATTGACTCGCATGCCAGATTTTTTTTTATGGCGAGCTGCGTTGTGGTAAACGTTCCCAATGCGGCTAGAGGAAACGCTTTAAAGACACTGAAGATAAACTAAAAGCTTATGGAATTCATACTGACACTTGGGAGACTGTTGCCTACGACCGAAATTAGTGGCGCACATCGTTACGCGAGGGTGCGGTCACTTGTAAAGCAACCAAGAATGCAAGAGCTGTGAAGTAAAGGCTTGACAGACAAATCACTGCAGGAGATCCTCCTGGAACGTTAAGCATTCTTTGCCCACATTGTCAAAGAACATTTCGAACCAAAATAGGCCTTATTAACCATCTTAGAACTCACGGCTCCATACTTTCATTCAAACTGGATGATATGAATGGTCATCATTCTTGATGTACAAACAATGGTGTATAATGAATGAAAGAGTCGATTATTGTACAGCCTTAAAACAATGTGCATGTCGTCATCACTGCAATGTTATCTTGTCATATCGTCAAGTTCAAGTAATCGCTCCGAATGTCGCTGGTACTTATGCGCCATTAGTCTTTTATTAAACATCAATGAAATAATTTATGAACTTTCCTATGAGAATCACAGATAGTGGAAGTTATTGCAGCATGCTGGTTCAAGCGATAGACTTCATCCAAAATATTATTATTATTTCAGAAACAAACAGAATTATTCCGAATCCCGTTGAGCAGAACAAGGCCACATTCACACACAGCCGCATGTCTTTATGTGGGGACTCGTTGACAAGTTGAACTCCATGGAAATTGTTGATGATTTCCATTTTGGGAAGGATGCAGGAGCTGATCATTAAATCCAGCAGGTGGCAGAGACTATGAGTTGTGCATATAACAAAGATAATCAGCAATAATTTTGGAACTCTTGCTTGATCGCTTCCCCGTTTCTGTGCTGTTGCCACCTGCTGGATCATTTTCAGACTTTATTAATTTCGTCTTTCTAGCTTTTGATTCAATTCATTTTGATTACATTCAACTTAAAAAGGTAGTCATACATATCGTCAAGTTGAAGTAATCTCTCCGAATGGCTCATCTTTTGATGAAAAATATCATGAACAACATTCCTACGGGGATCACGATTGTGGAAGTTAATGCAGCATTCTGGCTCAAGCGATAGAATTTGATTCAGCTGAGAATGGTTATTTCGGCCAGAAACAGAATTATTTCAAATCCTGTTGAGATCTAGGCCACATTCACACACAGCCGCATGTCGTTATGTGGGGACTCGTTGAACTGTTCAGACTCATGGATGTTGTTGATGGCCTCCTTGTTGGGAAGGATGCAAGTGATGATCACGATCCAGCAGGTGGACTTTATTCATGTCATAACTTTCTAGCTTGATTCCATTCATTTTGATTTTATTAAACTTATAAGGTGGTCATATATATCGTCAAGATGAAGTAATCTCTTCAAATGACTACGTATCGGCCCTTAAGTTTTTTTAATTAAAAAAAAAAGTATTTCTACGGGGATCACGATTTTTGTGGAAGTTATTGCAGCAGAAACAGAATTCCGAATCCCGTTGAGAAGGATGCAGATACTAATCATCAAAGCCAGCAGGTGGACAGAGACAAGTAGAGTTGTGCGTATAGCAGAGATAATCAGCAACACATCTGGAACTCTTGCTTGCTCACTTCCCCGTTTTTGTGTCGTTGCCACCTGCTTGATATGTTTCCGTTTTGTCCAACTTACAACCCTTGTATAGTTTATGAACTCATTGCTGTGGAATAATCACTTGATTTGTCCACAGTAGAGGTATATGTTCGTGAAATTCAATTACAGCTGAGTTAGTCTAGATATGCAGCTATTCTCTACAATAGTGTCAATATTTTTAGCTTCAGTTACACATTACTACTTCGATAGATAATTCTTGTATTTGCAATTTTATTTTCTTCAGTGACAAAAACACAAGATCTCCATATCGTAAAACTTAGTGTTAATTATAAATAACGTTGTCTCTAGTATCCAAATCATCTTTTCATTGGTGCGCAGCCATCCTTGGACCCGTCTAGCCAATCATTTCCAAAACAGTCCTCCGTTTCTTCTTCTTTCGTTCGCCTAAATTATGTTTATAACTGCAATGTTGTATCTTGTATGAATGTCTTTTTTAGTTCATTCAGCGGTCCATGACCAGCTATCTTCCATGTCACCGTCCCTATGCCCTAAAAAAGTGTAAGAATATTGATTGGCTACTTGTCGCATATTGCACACCTCATTTCACACCCCAGTTGCACCTCTACTCAATACAGATTTTAGTGAACGCCTTGCGCGGTTTGGCATTGGAATGTGGCGTCAACATATTTTTCGAACTGCCAACATCATGACACGCAGGTCAGCGTTCGAAACTTCAAAGATGATTGGATAGGAGAGACATTGATAGCGTCGCCAAGTGGCTGATGGGACAGCCCAGAGCTTAGAACCGACACTCACGTTAAAAACTTCGTGAGGACAATATGTGATTTTTCATAAAGGATTATTTTTAATTTGGTGTCCCTCACTGATTGGGGTGAAGGAAGGTGTTCGCAGAATAGATGGACGGATAGACAGGTGAAGAAACGATGGACGACTCCAGAGCAATAAAGCCAATGATCAGTCTTGGATAGGATTTGGGAAATCTGCAATTGGTCAGTTTGGTCAGCTTCCCCGAATTTGTTTCTATTTGTTAAGTATACATTAGTAAGCCGGTCTCTCTGGCTGTGGGGTTACAACACTTTCTCTCTGTAATCCCGTTTATCACGCAGAGTCTCGCAGCGGAGCGAGAACTGAGGTGGTTCGACCCCCGCTCGTGACTTGCGGATACTGAGCCGGCCGCTCAGAAAGCAATGGCAAACTACTGAGCGTAATCTTGCCAAGAGATCAACAGACAGCTGAAAGATGCTGCTGTTGACAGCTAAGTCCTGTAAAAGGATACGCAAAACATTTTAGAGAACATAAGTACTCAATAAAGGTTACAATTTCACAGTGGACTACCAGCCCAATATCTCCAGCAAATATCTGTGTGCTAAGTGTTCTTGGACGTCCTCTCAAAACTCAAGTCATACCAATCCACACAACAAAACCTAAGATGTCAACATCTGACTCATTCATAGTAAACGTGCAAAGGACTGAGAACTTAAAAACTAACTCAGGTCTATGGTGTTAGAAACTTTTTTTTATTCAAGGGCAATGAATTCATTAAATCATCAAGAATTTAAGAGATCAGACAAGGGTAGGAGGAAAACTGTGGGAAAAGCTCAGTGTGTCATTATTGAACTACCTCCATCATGAACTCAGTTTTATATCAATGATCTATTATTGACATTAGGACGCATTTCGCTGTGTATACTGATGTGCTTGTTAAGTTTAAAGATGCATTAGATGCTTTTTCACCCACAGGATTTTTCAGTAATAAACTTAATTTACCTCCTCATCTTGTCAAGTATCTCGTGATGTGCCACAACTTTTCATATGTTTAATCATTAATATTGAACACCATTGAAGAATTTGGAACTGAAAGTGGCTGGGAAAATACGAACAGTCAGAAAATTCCAGGTCTGTTGTAAACTCCCAGGTCCCAAATTGTTCAGAAGGGAGAACTTTACAATATATATACATAGATATATTTCCTGTAACCGTTTCACTAACCTTAAGGAAAATTGATACAGGTGGGGGTTAAACGAGCTAAACATTTTCAGTTCTACTTCATTTGAGAGGGTGTAAATTGGAGAGGAACCATCACTTAACCAGGGACCTCCCCTGATATCCCGAGCCAAATAAGGGTAACTTTGTCTTCCAACGACCTCTTCCCTCCAATTGAAAGTAGTCCCATTACTCTAGCATAACTTCATGAAGGGGTAAGCTTTAGTGGGTACTGCACCTTCATCCCCATCATACTACATTAACATAGACTTGAGTAAATTGTTTTTGTATTTGGCTTGATTTGTCAGGACATATGATGTTTGTTTTAACAGAACCACATCAAGCAGCCTCTAAGACATCATCTGTTCGTGTCTAGCATTGTGTTACAAAACATCACGAGCTCCCCCAAGACATGTTTATTTGTTCATGATATTCTTTGCATTCTTAAACCACATTGCAGTATTCAAGTCTTTATCGTTTCATTTGTTTATATTCTGTGTATTCTGTAACCACATTATTGCAGATTTGAAGATATCATAGTCGTTTCATTTAGTCTTAGTATATCAACCCGCCATTTATTTGTCATGTCTCTACATGCATAACTAACGCACACTTTTTTGCTGTTCTGATTGATAAATGTCATAAATATTTATTTTGTGGAATGGTGCTTTGGCTTGATCTATTCAGTTTCTTTAATATTCAACGCGTAGATTTATTAAATGTATGTTGGTTATATTCATACTAGACATTCCCCATCAGTTTTAATGTTCAAGTGTTCAATTTTTCCTTAAACGCTGACTATAAAAACTGTTCGTTATATTTCAGTAGCGAAGCTTTGAAAGCTTTGTATTTTCTTGGTGAAATCATTGTGGGCTACCTGTCGTTTCTTAATCTCATTTCTCAGGTGTTTCTGAATCTGGTCCCCGTCACTCAGGGGACATTTTACTTGTCACTCTGAGGACCTTTCACTTGACACTCTTCACTTGTCACTCTGAGGACCTTTCACGTGTCACACTGAGGACCCTTCACTTGTCACACTGGGGACCTTTCACTTGTCACTCTGAGGACTTTACACTTATCACTCTGGGGACCTTTCATTTATAACTCAAGGGAACCTTCCTGTCGTCACCCACCGAAACCTTACGGGGAAACTGTTTTTCATTATTCGCAGTCTTTTTTCTCAATGTTGGTATTTCCAGGACACAACTAACACGAATCGACGAAACAATGTTGAGGATCATAAGGCCGAAGAACATGAATGGCCATTCACATTATGGGACGAGTGTTCGAACCCTTTAAACCTGAGTGTTAAGTCCTCACCCGTACGCCACGTGAATGTCCGGGCTAAGCTCTTTTTTCCCCTCCACCGTGACAATAGCCAACAATGTTGTGTGACCTTAAGAACAATGTATAACTTAAACAATGAAGCAGCGAAACACACAATGATGAGCAAAACAATTAAGACATGCCACATTCAAAACTTTTAGTGTTACAGAAATCAGCCCACGGTAGAAATTGACGGAGAGCAACTTTGTCACACAAAATATATATTTTTGTCCTGTTGGAAAACGACTGTACTGTATATTACACTAGTGTTTCAACAAAGTTTGGTTTCAGTTTGTTTCCTTGCAGGATTATACATTTACGGTGTCATTGTTAACTCCACTGATCTTGAAACAAATGAATTTTCCTGTGATGTTACTTGTTTCCTAAAGTGAATTCTACTTCTGTAAACTGAGCTGTTTAAAATTAATTTTCTGGTGTAAATTTTGATGGATGCCTTGTTTTTAATAAAATATTAAGAACTGTTTTCTTCTTTTTTTTTTTCTTGTTCTTTTAATGGTATTTCATTTAACTTAATGCAGATTTCGAACCAGCTGTCAGTACAAAGATCAGAAACAGATAGAAGTGTGGACCATGTACAAAGTACTTAGAGAAATATGATTGAATAAAGTGGGCTCCAAGAAATACTCTGGTTATACGTGTTAAATCGAAATGCTTGAGGTATACATTCTTGATAACACCGCAATAGAAAAGATCAGTAGACGATAAAACGCAAATGCTTAAGAACCTAACGCAAGTCATCGGAACTATCAGATGTTTTGTTTCAGTGCACTGGACTGGTTTTTGTTTTGCGTGTGAATTAACCCGTGTTCCGCCACAAAGCTAATCCACTCTGACTTAGGAAAACAAATTTGTAATTTACGTCAAGGACGAGAAGTCATTTTAGTCCAACTGACCAGTGTGGGGGTTGAACCCGATACCTAGGCATTGCACGTTTAAGAACCAGCGCCTTTATCCAGTAGCTTATGCTGACCTCCGACTATCAGATATAAAGACAACAAAGAAGACATGAAAGTCTTGATATAGAAGGGAGAAAAACAAATATATAAACGAATACATAAACATAGTATTAAACTAATAAAGTGGGGGAAATTAACAGCATTGATAAATAGTAAGCGCAAATGGCTTGAGAAGCAAGGAGAAGACACACAATATAATGTACAGAGAAATACTCGGGCACCTAGATAAGATACATGATGGTGGCGGGTGTGAAGGATCATCCACATTTGTTCCTGCAGCCAGACGCTGTCGTCATTTGGATATTTCGAATCCCAGGGTGGGTATCCAGGTTTAAGTTGTCTAACGACATGTATCTGCTATCTTATTCTTTGTCTATGAACTTCAAACCCTGTTAATTTGTTTTCCAGTTGTCTTAGTGATAGTTGTGTATTACGTTCACACATATATTCACAACAAACAGAAGACATAAGATATCAAATGGAAAGTTTTCAACACTTTAAACAAGAGATTAAAGTTGGGTGACTTGTGGTCTTTTCAATGTGTATAGTGAAATAATGAGATCCATACAGGATATGGGGAAACGGCTTAGCGTAGTGGCTAATCATCTCGCTTTCTACGAGGGTAAGTTAATAAGTCACAAATGGCTGGAGGGAAATAACTAAATGTGATAACAACTTGAAACCAGTTTATTTTTAAACATACATTGTCCCTTTATTTTTCAACATAATTTCCACCAACATTGATACACTTATCCCATCGTTTTATCAGTCCTCTCAAACAGGCTGCATAGAACTGTGTGCTTTGTGTTCATTTACCGGCCATCCCACAGAACTGTGACTTGTGACTTATTGACTCGCCCTCGTAACTTTCTCTACCCAGTTATGCACCGCTTTATGGGACAAACATTTGTCAGCATAACCACTGACAACCCACCTTGGCGGGTGACATTTCGCGAATGACGCTGAAGTTGAATGGGAAGTGAAAACGTAGTTTAGAAATTATTCTATGCATCCGGTTTGGGAGGACTGGATTCTCTATTTTCATGGAGTCTCCGTGGCGAAGTGGTCAAGCCGTCTGCCTCGCGCTCCGAAGGTTGTGGGTTCGATTCCGGGCTACGTCTTTCTGTTCACGAGTCCATTTTTCTCGGGGGGGGGGGGGAGAGGGGGGCATCGCTGGAGCTACGGAGTTCGTGCTTTGTGCGACACTTTCAGCAGGTCACCCTAGGGAAAGAGACTTAGCCATATGGGATGAAACCCGGTTCAATTAAGTCGATTCTCTCGACTTTGAAGACTTTTTTTTCCCTTTATTCTCTATTTGCAAATGTAAAAGTAAAAATAAATTATTGCTTAGTTATTCAACAAACAAACAAAAGGGTGAAGGAGAATTGGTAAGCTTTAAATACAACATAGTCAGAAGTGACAAAATGAATGTTGCGGCTGGAGTCTTCGTCATCCATACAAGTATTAAACATACACTGATCGACGTGACGAAGGATAAGAGCGTTCACTCTTAAACTTCTGGGCGCTGATGGCTAGGCAGGGCGTTCAATCCCTACACTGTCATTAAGTTAGAACTAAACGTTGATTTCTCGTTCAGAGCGCAATGGAAAGTAGATGGAGTTGATCGCAACAACCTGTAAGTGACATGCTCCATTAAAACTGTTACAACACATCATCATCATCATGTGCCATGCCGATAAGCGTGGGTGGCCATGTTTCACCACCTCACGCGATCACAAGAGTCGTGGATCAGCTCAGTGTTCTTGCCTCACCAAACAGCCAAGCCATCCAGGTATTTACTGCTCTGCCTTTCCCTTGTTCTCTTCCCCTCGATCTTGCCAGTTGTCACCAAGTTCTCCAATTTATTTATTCTCATAACATGTGCAACACCAAACAGCCAAGCCATCCAGGTATTTACTGCTCTGCCTTTCCCTTGTTCTCTTCCCCTCGATCTTGCCAGTTGTCACCAAGTTCTCCAATTTATTTATTCTCATAACATGTCCAACAATTTTTTATTGTCTGCGTCTAATTTCTCTAATCAATTTATGGTTTCAATATGTTTCTTGTAGGACGTGCTCATTGGTTTTTCAGTCTGCCCATGGTAATCTTTGCATTTTCCTAAAAAACCACATTTCCACTGCCATCATATGTATTTCACCTTTTCTGCTCATTGTCCACATTTCACGTCCATACAAAAGTACGGATTCTGTGTAGCACTTCAACACTTTTTCTCGTTGCAAATAACATGTTTTTATTGGTCAGTATGTTTCCCTTCTTGCAAAAGGCTACCTTCGCTATGGTGATTCTTGTTCTAATCTCTTCACGACATCTCCCATCAGATGTTATGACTGTTCCGAGATAATTGTACTGATTTATTTGTTTCAGAATACAGTATACCCATTTACTTGTATATTACATTGTAGTTTTCCTTCTTCCTAGTGACGACCATAATCTGTGTCTTCTTACAGTTTAATTCTATCCCTATTTGTTCACTTTGTGCAACAACCACATCTACTAAATGTTGCAGATCCTGTTCATTGTCTGCAAACAATTCTGTATCATCCGCAAATGTAATGTCTTAAAACAGTGATTCCTCTCATATCTTCTACATTTCTGAAAATATTTTCACTGTATAGGGGGAAAAAAGATCAGGCAACATTACACATCCCTGTCGCACACCTCTATTAATATTCTGATATTGACCTTCTTCATTATCAATCTTTATGGCCGCTTGTTGGTTACAATGATATTTGTTTTACAAGTCTTATGTCTTTCCCATTAATGTGTAGATCTGCACGCATCAATACAGGTCATTTCAATTATAGCTAGCGTGTTAGTGTAATGGCAAGAGTGCAGTCGGACAAGGGTTTGATGCCTGCTCTCGTCGTTCGCTAATTGAGGGAAAGATTGGTTAACCGTCCCTCGGTGCAACCAGGCAACAAATGTGATGGTGCTACTTCACTTACCAACAGCAGGGTCGTCCTGGAGAATGTGTTTGTTTGATTTTTTCTAAAGTATATGTCCTTTCAGATCGTTTTTACTGATGAAGTTAGTTAGTTAGTTGCATATCCTTTACAGGACGTTGCCGTCAACACCAGCATTTCTACTGCTGTGTTCTCTTGGCAAGTTTACGTTCAGTAGTTTGCTATTACTTTCTGAACGACCAGCAACCATACCATTTCGTAAAAAACCAACGGAAGGTGGTCTGCTGCCAAATCGCGCGCAAATGTGTTTCGAACGCGGGTATGCATGCGGGATCACGAACTGCGCCCGTAACACCTTTGCCACGGAGCGGTCACTGATAAAATATCCGAGTCTTATCCTTCATGACCAGTGTGAAGTGTTCCCAGAGCTAGCTTGTCGAAGTAGGACAGGAAGTACTTTGTGAACATAACGATGAACAAACGTGAACTGGCGTTGAGGTTAACAGTTTAACCACAGTGAGCAAAAAAGAACAGGAAAGAGGAAACCGATGCGGGTCAACATTGTAACGGAAGTATGTCCTCGTACAACCACGCCACTTTGAGCATCATAACACACAGAGTGTATTTTTAATGACTGTGGTTTTTGAAAATATTGCCGTTTAAATTTTGTATTTACCTTGTATGTTGCATGGGTTCATAGAGGGTGAATACAAAATTTGGAACGGCGATATTTTCAGAAACTCCACAGTCATAAAAAATACACAAAATACGTTGAGTCATTTGAGTGTCTAGAAATCATTTTAGAGTTTCATGTCAGGAGTGTGTCTCCGTGGCGAAGTGGTTACACCGCCTCTCTAGCGTTTCTAAGGTCGTAGGTTCGATACCGGGCTACGTCGTTCGGCTTATGAATATAGTTTTCTTGGAGACTCTTGGGGGTCGTCGTTGGAGCTACGGAGTTCGTGCTTTGTGCGGCGCTTTAGGCAGGCTGCGCTAGGGAAAGAGACCTAACCATATGGATTAACACCTGGTGTAATGAAGTCTTTTAAATCCTTTTACAACTAATTTCAAGACCACAATGTTACATGGGAGGTTTGTTAATACTTTTAATAACCATGACTGCATTTGCAGCAAATAATCCAAATGTTTTATTATAGGATAACTTCTACTGAACATTTTGTTTTATTTTCTCACTGGTTATTAAATCCCTAAATACTACTTTTCTTCTGCCCTTTATTCCCAAGTAGGACATATGTCCTCAGCTGACTCATTCTATCTCGGGCAGCTGGGTAAACTCTCTGGCACCTTATTACATTGTGCTTCAAGAAAGGCATAACTACAACTCATGGTGGTAAGACCAGGGATGGAGTTATACCTCTTCATAGCTCAAAGCCTGGGCAGAGTTGTAAAGGCAATGTGTTGCCCATGCAGCTTGATCCGTCTCTCGGCCAGCCTAATTTACTCCAGAGGAAAGGTAATACCAATACGTCTGGAACACGACAAGCTGCAGAAGTTGCTGGATCAGCAAAGTAATGCTCTAACTGTCCACCTGTTAGAGCTTCCATCCTAAACTAGTGCCTACCAATGCTTATGGTGTGATCTGCCCTGCCATGACATTTAGTCTATAGGTTGCATTTCCTCGCACTAGGATAAGGCTTATGCCATATCAATTGAGATCCTCCATCCAAAGCCGTAGGCACGATGTGGGGTGTCCAGTTTGTTGTGCTTTGCCAAACATTCGGCGCTAACAGAAAGCTGGTAGTACCGTCTGCTGTCATACCTTTTGGATCAGCCATATCTGACTAAGACCTGCCACAATGTCGGGTTTGGTAAGCACCGCCCAACAGTAGGCGCTAATACTAATAGAAAGCAAACAGTACCGTTTACTGTCATAAGGTAGCACAGTCATATCTGACTAAGACCTGAGATGGACCTTTATTCACCCCTGAAGTATACTATCTCCTGTAGCTCGGTCCATGTACCCTCGTATTAAGGAGAGAGAGAGAGAGAGAGAGAGAGAGAGAGAGAGAGAGAGAGAGAGAGAGAGAGAGAGAGAGAGAAAGAAGAGGGGGAAGTAGGGTGAGAAGCAGCAGCAGAAGAAGCAGACGAAGAAAAAGAAGAAGAAGAGGGAGTGTAGAGAGAAAGAAGATTGAAAAAGTAGAAGAAGAAGGAGAAGAAGAAGAAGGAGAAGAGGAAGGAGAAGAGGAAGGAGGAGAAGGAGGAATGGTGGGGAGGGGAAGGAGCAGCAGCAGCAACAACAACAACAACAACAACAACAAAGAGGGGCGGGGGTAGAGAGAGGAAAAAGAAGAATAAGAGAACTAGGACGACAACGACGAACTGTAAACAAAATGTATTAAAATGATGCCCACACCATGTAACATCACCGTGAGCGTTGACAGCTCACATTCAAATGACCTCTCTGTGACATTCAAGTTGAGCCATTGAACATCACTGACTGGCTCCGGATTTCACACTTCCGGACTGGGATGCACAAAACCCTCCTTTAGCCTTGGTTCGGTTCGGGACAACACAGACGCAATTTAACATACAAACACTGTCCGTGTTTATACGATACAGTCTTGTGTACAAGTCTTCACAACAGTAAACATATTTAATAGGAATATTTGTTTGTTTTCGCGTTTTCTAACTTTGAACCTCAAGCGTAGTTCATACATGTGCTATTACTACTAATGGACTGGACTGATTTTTGCGTGTGGATGAATTAGCTTTCCCTACTGCCAGTGTCACTCGCCATCAGGCGAACCCACTCCGACTTCTGAGGGACTCGCAATTTACGTCCCCCAAGTCAAGGACGAGAAGTCAACATTTTAATCCAACTGATCGGTATAGTGGTTGAACCCGCTACCTTGGCATCAGCACATCGGATATTTATCAACGAACACCCTTGTCGATTCAGCCGTGCCGACATTATTGAAATACTACTAGAGCTGTTTCATGGACATTTGTTTTATTCATTTTGCTTATTTACATCGGTAAGTCGATTACCTGCCGACCTAGTGGATGTGTTTTCAAATCTCCCTCGAGGCAGGGATTTAAGAGAAAAAGAATTTAATCAGAGCTTCCAGGTGGATTAAGCCTAAAATGGACAGCAGAAGATATTCTGGAAAGTAAAAGCGACCAGCGTGATACTGACCGAATCAGCCATCAAGTGCCGGTTGGCCCATGAAAGCGAGGTCAATAACCACGCATCCTGTGCGCCACTTGCAGTGGAAGCTATCGTATTTTAACTTAACGTTGGCAAGTGTGAATAATAAGGTGGTGAGTGTCATTTTATGTTGGTAAATGTTAACTTATATAGGTATATGTTAACTTATGTAGATATGTGTTAACTTATGTAGGTATATGTTAACTTATGTAGGTATGCGTTAACTTATGTAGGTATATGTTAACTTATGTAGGTATATGTTAACTGATGTAGGTATATGTTAACTTATGTAGGTATATGATAACTTATGTAGGTATGTGTTAACTTATGTAGGTATATATTAACTTATGTAGGTATGTGTTAACTTATGTAGGTATATGTAAACTTATGTAGGTATATATAAACTTATGTAGGTGTGTATTATCTTATGTAGGTATATGTTAACTTATGTAGGTATATGTTAACTTATGTAGGTAAGTGTTAACTTAAGTCAGTATATGTTAACTTATGTTGGTAAGTGTTAACTTATGCAGACAAGTGTTCTTTACTTAAGTAGGTGAGTATTAACGTAAGTTGGTAAGTGCTAACTCATGTTGGTGAATGTTAACTTGTATTGGTGAGTATTAATCCATGTTGGTATGAGTTAACTAATGTAGGTGAGTGTTAACTTATGTTGGTGAGAGTTAACTTATGTTAGTAAGTGTTAAGTTATGGTGGTATGTGTTAGCTAATGTGTTACCTATGTAGGTATATGTTAACTTATGTAGGTAAGTGTTAACTTATGTTGGTGAATGTTAACTTATGTTGGTGAGTGTTAACTTATGTTGGTGAGTGATAATTTATGTTGGTGAGTGTTAACTTATGTTGGTCATTGTTAACTGTTGTTGGTGAGTGTTAACTTATGTTGGTAAATGTTAACTTATGTTGGTAAGTGTTAACTCATGTTGGTGAGTGTTAACTTATGTAGGTGAGTGTTAACTTATGTTGGTAAGTGTTATTTAATGTTGAGTGTTAACTATTGTTGGTAAATGTGAACATATGTTGGTGAGTGTTAACTTATTGTCACAGGGTGATTATGACATAAAGGAGTGGCTTGAGTATGTCTAGAGGATGTCTGTGTGCATGTTGTGTTGGGCAACTGATCAACAACGATAAATCAACATCGACGACCAGGCGGCGCACATAATTTTTAATTGGAACACAACTTAATGGTATAAGATATTTTCCATGAACAGTCAACAGTGAAATGAATGTAGATTATAACTTCCCAGATTATAAGATAACACAGTAACTCCAGTAACCAAGCTATTATCGTCTCTCGGCCGCTCGTAATACACTGTTACTGTCTCTTCTCCGTCCGTAGATCTCAAACCTAACTAGACACACCGCAATCACATCTGAAAAAACACTCCGGATGAACGCAAAGAAGAAGAAGAAACCCTCCTCAGTCCCGACACAGACTACTCGGCTAGTATCCTCAACGTAGCCCAAACCTCACTGCCCAGACCCAGACCTCCACTGTCTGGCTCAAAACTCATCTCCGTTAAGTCTCCTTCACTTCACTCAACTCTCCAACCGGGCTAAGTTCCTCCCTCAGCCCCGGAATCCAACTCCTCGTCATTTTCACAGTCTGTCTTCTTATCCCCTCTTTCTTGGGACTTCCCAAGAACACAATTTAACCCGCCCCCGCCTAGATCCCATTTATCAGTTCCCATGAAATTTACATTTAGAATTCTTCTTTGTTTCTGGGTTTCCTGTCAAGGATTTGGATCTCATTAGTGACTCCCTCTTAATCCCATACGTGTTCTAACAATATAACATTACTGAGCTATCACGTTTATTATCTGCATACGTGACTTAGCTTGACATCTATGTAATATATCTTGCCTTTGGTTCCGGCCCACCTTAGTTTCGGGGTTTCTTAATCGACTTCTCTGACGCAATTACATTGTTAGTATTATAACATTCTTAACAAGTCGTTTACTCCATATTTCCGCACACCCATGCAAGTTACACTTATGTTGTTTAGTGTTCACTTATGTTGGTAAGAGTTCACTTATGTTGGTAAGTGTTAACTTATGTTGGTGTATGTTAATTCATGTTGGTAAATGTTAACTCCTGTTGGTGAGTGTTAACTTATGTTGGTGAGTCTTAACTTATGTTGGTAAGTGTTACCTCATGTTGGGGTGAATGTTAACTAATGTTGGTGAGTGTTAATCTATGTTGGTATGTGTTAACTAATTTTGGTGACTGTTACCTTATGTTGGTGAGTGTTAACTTATGTTGGTAAGTGTTATCTTATGTTTGTGAGTGTTAACTTATGTTGGTAAGTGTTAACTTATATTTGTGAGTGTTAACTTACGTTACTAAGTGTTAACTTATGTAAGTGTTAACTTATGGTGGTAAGTGTTAACGTACGGTGGTGTGTATTAACTAATGTTGGTGAGTGTCAACTAATGTTTGTAAATGTGAACATATGCTGGTGATGGTTAACATAGGTTGGTGAGTGTTAACTTATGTAGGTGAGTGTTAACCTATGCTGGTGAGTCTTAAATTATACTGTTAAGTGTTAACTTATGTTAGTAAGTGTTAACCCTTCTGTGAGTGTTAACTTATATTACTGAGTGTTAACTTAGGTTGGTGAGTGTTAACTTATGTTGTTTAGGGTTCACTTATGTTGGTAAGTGATCACCTATGTTGGTTAGTGTTAACTTATGTTTTTGAGTGGTAACTTATGTTTGTGAGTTTTAACCTATGGTGGTGAGTGTTAACTTATGTTTTTGAGTATTAACTTATGTAGGTGAGTGTTAACTTATTTTGGTGAGTGTTAACTCTGTTGGTGAGTGTTAATCTATGTTTATGTGTGGTAACTCATGTTGGTAAATGTTAACTTATGTTGGGAAGTGTTAACTTATGTTGGGGAAGTTTACTTATTTTGGTGAGTGTTAACTTATGCTGGTGAGTGTAAAATCATGTTGGTGAGTCTTGACGTATATAGGTAAGTGTTAACTTATGTAGGTGAGTGTTAACGTATACTGGTAAGTGTTAACTCATGTTGGTGTGTGTTAACTTATGTTGGTGAGTGTTAACTTATTTTAGTGTGTTTTAACTTATTTTAGTAAATGTTAACTTATGTTTGTGTGTTAACTAAAGTTGGTAAGTGTGAATGTATGGTGTTGAGTGTTAGCTTATGTCGGTAAGTGTTAACTTATGTCGGTGAGTCTTGACTTATGTTGGTGAATGTTCCATTATGTTGGTAAGTGTTAACTTACGTTGGTAAGTGTTAACGTATGATGGTAATTGCCATCTTATGTTGGTGAGTGTTAACCTATGTTCGTAAGTGTTCACTTATGTAGGTAAGTGTTAACGTATGTTGGTAAGTGTTAACTCTTTTGGTGAGTGTTATTCTGTGTTGGTATATGTTAACTAATATTAGTAAATGTTAACTTATGTTGGTGAGTGTTAACGTATTTTGGTGAGTGTTAACTTATGTTGGTGAGTTTTAGCTTATGTAGGTGAATGTTTACTTATTTTTGTAAGTGTTAACTTATGTAGGTGAGTGTTAACTTGTGTTGGTGTGTGTTAAATAATGTTGGTGAGTGTTAACTTATGTAGGTAAGTGTTAACTCATGTAGGTGAGTGTTAACTTATATTGGTGAGTCTTAACCTATATTGGTATATACATATGTTGGTCAGTGTTAACTCTTTTGTGGGTGTTAACTTATGTTGGTGAGTGTTAATCTATGTTGGTGTGTGTTAACTTAATGTTAGTAAATGTTATCTTATGTTGGTAAGTGTTAACTTATCTTGGTGTGTGTTAATTTATGGAAGTGAGTGTTAACTTATCTTGGTAAGTGTTAACTTATTTTGGTGATTGTTAACCTATGTTGGTGAGTGTTAATCTATGTTGGTGTGTGTTAACTTATGTTGGTAAGTTTTAACATATGTTGTTTAGTGTTCTTTTATGTTGGTCAGAGTTAACTTATGCGGGTGAGTGTTAACTTAAGTTCGTGTGTGTTAACTAATTTTGGTGAGCGTTATCTAATGTTGGTAAATATTAACTTATGTTGGTAAGTGTAAACTCATGTTGGTGAGTGTTAACTTAAGTAGGTGAGTGTTAACGTATGTTGGTAAGTGTTATCTAATGTTGATGAGTTTTAACCTATGTTTGTGAGTGTTAAACTATGTTTGTGTGAGTTAACTAATGTTTGTAAATGTTAACATATGTTGGTGAGTGTTACCTTATGTTAGTAAGTGTTAACTTATGTCGGTAAGTGTTAATTTTGTTTGGTGAGTGTTAACTTACGTTGTTTAGTGTTCATTAATGTTGGTAAGTGTTAACATATGCATGTGAGTGTTAACGTATGTTGGTGTGTGTTAGCTAGTTTTGGTGAGTGTTAACTAATGTTAGTAAATGTTAACTTATGTTGGTGAGTATTAACTTATGTTGGTGAGTGTTAATCTATGTTGGTTTGTGTTAGCCTATGTTGGTGAATGTTAACTTATGTATGTGAGTGTTACCATATGTTGGTAAGTGTTAATCTATGTTGGTGTGTGTTAACCCATGTTCGTAAATGTTAATTTATGGTGGTAAGTGTTAACTTATGTTGGTGAGTATTAACATATGTTGGTGAGTATTAACATATGTTGGGGAATGTTAACTTATGGTGGTAAGTGTGAACTCATGTTGATGAGTGTTAACATATGTAGTGTGTTTTAACTTATGTTGTTAAGTGTTAACTCATGTTAGTGAGTGTTAACTTATGTTGATGAGTGTTAATCTATGTTGGTGTATGTTAACTAATGTTGATAAATGTTAACTTATCTTGTTGAGTTTTAACGTATGTTCTAAGCAGCCGGTTTGGGAGGACTGATAAAACGATGGGATAAGTGCATCAATGTTTGTGGAAATTATGTTGAGAAATAAAGGGACAATGTATGTATGTATAAAACTAAACTAGTTTCAAGTTGTTATCATATTTAGTTATTTTTCTACAGCCATTTGTGACTTACTTATTAACTTCCCCGCTTATGTGTTTATGAATGTGCGTGTGTAGGTGTGTCTACCAGCCTGCCTGTCTCATAACAAGTGCCAGGGAGCGGCTGGCGGTTAAACAACCACAGCTCTATGGCATTATTTATTTACTGTTGGTCAGTGGTGAAATTTGGAATGTTTCTTTTCTTGGTCCCTCTGCGATAACTTCACACACCCTGGACAACAATACCATATTGACGCGCCACCAATGCACTATTTCTGTGGCGCTTCGTTCATTTCTCTAGAGATGCTTAATCTTGATCTTGTAGACATCTCTCCTTCTATTAGGTTTGCTGTTAAGCCTTTCCATCTCTTAAGTCTGTAACCATTACTACTTAGACCGAACACGTAGCTTGCATAACATGACACTGGTATAGTTTTTCACATTTTATTTTACTAATGCTATACATTTGACACTGTCGATAGCACAATAATTTGTTCCACAAAATATTCACGAATATACACAACAGTGCCTAAAAGAGCGGCATAATTTTTGGCCATGCTCTATTAACTCAGAACTAGATCCGACACTGACCATAGCTCTAGTCCAACTGACTTAAGGTGACATTTTGCCCTCGCACAAAACGTCCTGCATACTTTTCACGCTTTTGTGACCAATGCCGTGGTAGGTCACGACGCACTGTCTCCTCCTATAGATAGCGCTTCTTACCAATTCATACCATGTTCCAGGCCTGTATAAACTGGGCCATGGCAATATGTATTGCTTATGTTTACAACATTCATGTGACAGTGGGTTTTTTTCCAATTTGAATGTAACATGCACAATGATGAACGAATGATGAACGAAAGATGACTGATTAAAAGGGCCAAATGTAAGACGGGCTTGCGTGCACAATTTGCGACCCTCTGAAAATAAAGTTCGTCCGTTTGTTCTGTTTCAATGTACGCGTGTTCACGTGTTAATCTGTTTCTGTCTCTCGATGTAGATATATATGTCATGTTGTCTGCGCGCGCGCCTGAGTGCTTTCTTACATGCGTTCGTATGTTTGATCGGAAATAACAAATTCTCCCGATTTAATTGCATTTTAATCTATACTGCCATTTCTGAGTATATGCATGACTTGCAACATATAATATTTTGTATTGATTTCAAACTGTCAACATATGTTGTACAAACACTGATGTAGATATATATGTCATGTTGTCTGCGCGCGCGCCTGAGTGCTTTCTTACATGCGTTCGTATGTTTGATCGGAAATAACAAATTCTCCCGATTTAATTGCATTTTAATCTATACTGCCATTTCTGAGTATATGCATGACTTGCAACATATAATATTTTGTATTGATTTCAAACTGTCAACATATGTTGTACAAACACTGTTTGTTCAAATAGAGCTCTCACTATCTAGATATATTTTTGCACATCTGTTATATCCTTGTCATTCTCTATGCTCATCTTATGAAATTGCCAAACCATGTTAATACTTGCATGTGTATTATATGGAGAATTAAAAGAAGAGGTTACAAGTTAAGAATTCGGCTTCATTGCACCGGGTTTTATTCCATATAGCAGACGTTATCATGACCAAAAGATAAAAGTGTTCGTTCTTTAACTTCCGTTGTGCCGATGCCAAGGAAGTGGGTTCAAACCCTACACTAAAATTGAATAAAATATCGGTTCCTCATCCCTGACTTGGAGACGTAAGTTATAAGTACCTCAGAGGTCAGAGTGGGATCGCCTGATAGTGAGGGACGCTGGTAATAGGGAAAGCTAATCCACACGCAAACATCATCCCAGGGAACTATCCAGTAAAAGCAATTACTAGAAGTATTAGCACGTGTGTGGACTATACTTGAGTTCACAACGAGCGAACAATAAACCAAACAAAAAATAATCCCATTTAGCTGGGTGTCTCTCCACGGAACAAAGAACCGCCTCGCACTGAGGATGAATACTATAGTTCCGGCGACGACCCTAAAGTTCTCCGCAAAAATTTCATTCATAAGCTATGGACCAGGCTGATAAGCTGAATGCTCTACGAGAAGTAAGTCATTAGTCGTTGGTCATTAGTCGCTATTCCAAATTCACGGCAACAGGTCGTCCCCATTATGCTCCTTTCCTGTGCCATTGAATCTCACACAACATGCTCCTCACTGCCCCATGTGAAAAGTGGAACAAACAGGAGTCTCGACAGACCAAAAGCCCGCACAGGTACACTGTATATGATGCCGCCGCCAGAATGCAAATACAAAAGTCCTCTACGAAAAATACAGTTCATCGTCGATGGAAGCTGCAGTCACTAGAAAACCAGCAGCCACAGATTTCTGCATACGGCAAACCAGTCAGTTCTGCGACAAAGCCGGTCGCTAATATTCCGAACATGCAGTTGACTCTACAAACAACAGTGGACAGATGTAAACGCATTTCACACGAAATTCACAGCTCAGTAGCAGAGCGACGGAACAAAACTCTTCCAGTCCAACATGACGAAAATGCCAAAGGTAGCTGCAAGCATAAATACTCCAGAGGTCTTAGCCGTTTAAATGCCTATCCTCCATGTTGGGGATCGGAACGAGTGAAGTAAGTCGTTTGCTGAGATGACTGTGAATCGACATCCATGATCAGACTGCGAAAACAGCAAAGAAAAAGGGGTGTGGCCAAACAAGAACACTATGCAAGAAGCTAAAGAAGATTAATTAACTACCACAGAACTGGTGTCGTTAGCCGCTACACGCTGCGGGATTTACTGAGGAATGGATCTGAGCACTTATGGACTGAATGGTTCGACGTGCAGTGAGAATGATCTGTCGACCAACTAACTAACTAACTAACTAACTAACTAACTAACTAACTAACTAACTAACTAACTAACTAACTAACTAAACAAACTAAACTAAACTAAACTAAACTAAACTAACTAACTAACTAACTAACTAACTAAACTAAACTAACTAACTAACTAACTAACTAACTAAACCAACCAATCAACCAGCCAACTAGCCAGCCAGCCAGCCAGCCAACCAACCAACCAACCAACCAACCAACCAACCAACCAACTAACTAACTAACTAACTAACTAACTATTTCATTCACGAACCGATGGAGGGAGTCCTCACATGAACCCACGAGCTTCAGTGAACGGAGAATACGACCTGTCTACTTTGCCCAACAATCATTCTCACTTTATGGAATATACAAATTGTGGTATGTGCAAGGGAGAGCTACAAATGAAAACATCAAAAGTGTGATATAAGTTACAATAACCAGCCATTGTTTTTTAAGCTGTTAATATTGTTGTTAAGGACGGCAAGATGTTCAGCACGTGATATCACGGTGCAGACGAACACGGCGACGTCATAAGGATAGTTTAAAGATGGCTGTCCCACTTTTGACATGCACCAAAGAGGAGCAGCGTTCTGTTATCTGTTGTTTGATAAGTGAAGGGATGAAACCTATAGAAATTCATCGGGCGAATAAAGGTCCAGTATGGTGTTGCATGCCTGTCAGTCCAGCAAGTGTATGAGTGGAGTAGGAAGTTTCAAAATGACGTGACTTCTGTGAATAGGTACAGCAGGTGGCACATGAGTGGTTACACACGCGATCAAAAGAATTGTTTTTGTTTTTATAGGAATCCAAGCACTGTATCGGCGCTGGAGGAATTGCATCAATCGCAGTGGTGACTACATCTAAAAATGATGCATGTGTTGTTTACTGTTTCACAATATATAGAATATATTCACCAGGAAAAGATTAAGGTTTTCAATTGAAGCCGCCGTGTATACAGAAAACAATTGCACATTCTTCTCAATCTACCCCAGCCTCTTTGGGTGCTTGTGATTTTAATCACAAAATCCACAAGCTAACAATAACTTAAGGTAGCTGCATATCCTTTATAGGACGTCGCAGTCAACCTCATAACTTTGTGGCCGCGTGTGATTTCTTGGCAAGTTAACGTACAGTAGTTTACCATTATTTTCCGAAGGACCGGCACTCATACCATTGTACAGATACCAGATCATGGCTATCTGCTTCCAAATCGCCCGCAACTGTGTTTCAAAATCGGTATGCGGGATTACGAATACCGTTGGCAAACCCTTCCCCACAGCTCATTTGGCTGAAACAATTAACATACAGTTACTGATATTGTTCGAATCCGGAGCATATGTCCTTCCAACAATATAAGTGACTTTGTGTATTAAATATTTCAGCCAAAGCAGTACGCATTTATTTACCTCATATGATATATAACTCTGCAGTCTGTGCCTGGCGAGATTCAGCGAAATGTGCCAGGCAATGTCATAAGCTATGACCGATGGGAGTCTCTGTGGCGAAGTGATCAAGCCGTCTGTCTAGCGCTCCGAAGGTTGTGGGTTAAATTCCGGGCTACGTCTTTCGGTTCACGAGTGCATTTTTCTCGGAGACTCCTGGGGTTTGTTGCTGGAGCTACGGAACTCGTGCTATGTGCGATGCTTTCGGTAGGTCATCCTTCGGTAGGCCATATGGGATCAAACCCGGTGCAATGAAGTCGATCCACTCGACTTTTAAGACTCTTTTAAAGAGTTATGTCAGGCAATAAGTCGTGCAATATATTGTTTGTGCCGCCGGTGTTTACATTCATGACGGAAATACATTGTTTTGAATAGTTGTGCTTTACTAGGCAATTTTACGTTCAGTAGTTTGCCATCGCTGGGCTCCGTGGCGATAGGGTTACTGACGCGATTTGTAATGTCGCTTACCCGCGTTGGAAACACAGCGGTGACCGATTTGGCAGCAGACTGTGTCGCGCTGGTTTTAACGTGATGGTATCGGAGATTCTCGTTCAGCAAGCAACGGTAAACTGCTTAACGTAAAAACCACTTCCCAAGACATCAACAACGGAAATAAAATGCTGGTGTTGACTGCAACATCCTGTAAAAAGATATGCAACTTTAAAAAGAATGTTTGCCATCATTTTCTGAACGAAAAGTCAACGTTTAAGTCCAATTGACCGCGTGTGAACGAACCCAAGTCCAACTAACCGCTTGTGAACGAACCCAAGTCTAACTAACCGCTTGTGAACGAACCGAAGTCTAACTAACCGCTTGTGAACGAACCCAAGTCTAACTAACCGGCGTGTGAACGAACCCATTACCACACCGACAGAACAGAAAGTTTCAGTGTGTAAACTGATTAGAGAAATTAGACGTAGATAGTCCAGATTTTCGGGCATATTAAGAGACGAAATAAACTGGAGAACTTGTTGACAACTTGCAAGATTGAGGGGGAAAGAACAAGGGGAAGGCAGATATGTGAATATCTAGATGGCTTGGTCACATGGTATCATCATCATCATCTTCCACTTCTGCCGTCAAGCGTCCCGCGGAGGAATAACTTGCGCTCCAGCGCCCGGTGGGCGGCACGGGATAGTGCACATGGTATGATCCAGACAGAAGCATAGTCTGGTAATTGTGTGAGATGGGAAGCATTACCGCCTACGCTTATCGACATGGCATATGATTATGGTGAGATGTGTATAAGTTTATAGGCGTGCGTGCAAGCAGACAATTATGCATATATATATATATATATATATATATATATATATATATATATATATATATATATATATATATATATATAAGTGTGTGTGTGTGTTTCTGTCCATCCACACAAACACTTATGTGTGCGTGTATAAAGCTGTGTATGTCTTGCAAGCATGCATGTATGCACGTCTGGCTTCTCTGCAGATCCATCCTGCCATGCACACGTATGTATATGTGTATGGATGCATAGGTGTGTGTTTACATGTGTATATTCGTATTTATGTATATAAGTATCTAAGTGTGTATGTTTGCATCTATGTAGGCATCTATTTGTCTACTAATATATGTTTCTGTTGAATTATGTATCTTTGAATTTATTTATATAAATATGCATATCATATTGTCTCACTTATTCAGAGCCAGGCCTTTTCATCAGCTCAATAAAGAATCAACACCCAGATACACCCAGGCATACATACGTGCGCTACCATTCATCCGCCTCAACTATTATACATTGTCCCAACTTTGCAACTGCGAATCACATCAATAACACACACAATGATTCGTCTGGAGAGTTCATTACAAACCGCCATATTTCTAATGCTACTGTCGCTACCTGAAATCAACATGGCCAAACCTAAAAGTATCAAGAACTGCAGAAGAATCAATTCAGCTTTCAGTTTACACGAAGAACATCGCACCTTCTTTCTTAGCAACAACGAATACATAGAGTATAACAGTCAATACGAGAGCGAGGCCAGAGTTGGACGATTGAAAGAACTTGGGCTAGCACCAAGTCTAACAGATATTGATGCTGCTTTCTCTCTCACAAATGGAAGCGTTTATTTCCTGAAGGGATGCAACTTTCACAGGTATGTGATTGTATTTCTAACAATGTTTAAAGTAAGAACTAATTCACATTGTATATATCACGCCTCGGGTGCTTAGTGACTAGACGCGGAGGTCATGGGGTCGATCTACAGCTCGGCTGATTACAATTTATTTTTTTTTAAATTCGGTTGGCCGGAGTACAAGGTTGTGTCCTGTCCCCTCTCATGTTCATAACACATATAGACAACATATGTAATGAAACCAGCCAAACAGAGACCGCAAGAATACCGCATGACGAGAACACGGAAGACGAGCCATCTGCAAATCTAACCATTAGAGAACTCCTGTTTGCGGACGACCAAGCACTATTAGCAAAATCAGAAGTTGAATTACAAGACCACGTGAATATTTAAATGAAATGTGTAGGGAACATAACATAAAAATTAGCACGAGTAAAACAGAGGTAATGACTGTAACTAAAGAAGAAAAAGCAACAATTCACCTAAACGAACATCCCTTGAAACAAGTAAAGAGTTTCAAGTACCTACGAAGTATAATATCATCAAATGACAAATCAGAGGACGAGATCGAAAATAGATGCAGTAAGGCAAATCAACTCATTAGACAAATTGCACCAATACTAAAGTACAAACATGTATCAATAACTACTAAGACAGCACTTTACAACACAATCTTCCTACCAACTCTATGTTACCAATGCCAAACCTGGACAATGACAGAAAAAGAGAAAAGAAAATTCACAACAACAGAAATGAGATTCCTGAGAAGAATACTCAATGTATCAAGAAGAGGTAAGATCAGAAATGAAGAAATCACTAGATTTTATTAGAAGGCAGCAAGTCAAATAGTCTGGCTATGCAAGTTGGTTACCAACTAACAGTATACCACAACAAGCAATGATGTACAGACCAGAGGGAAGCAGAGGAAGAGCCGACCACGTAAATGATGGACGCAGGGAATCACAGAGTCCATGGGAATATGGACAACATACTCACACCAAGAGAAACGTTTAAACAGCTTTCATATTCGGTGTCTGCGAAGAATACTTGGTATTAAGTGGCAAGACAAAATCACGAATACTGAAGTATTGGAAAGATCAGGTTGTGTGACGGTGTGTTCCATGCTCAGTCTTCGTAGGCTTAGATGGATAGGACACGTTAGGAGGATGGATGATTGTAGAATACTAAAGGACATCATTTTTGGTGAATTACAGATGGGTACAGATGATTGCAGACAAAGCACACACAGAGCATGAGAGACGTAAGATGGTGCATGATGGTGGAAATGACCATGTTTTCACATGCATCCACTGTGGACAAACATTTACAGCACGAATTGGCCTTATCAGCCACACTCGCCACCGCCATGGGTCGTAGTTATTAAGCCATTTTGAAGCACAATGTATCAAACTATCGTCTGTCAAGACGGAAAGGTGCCAATGAAATGGGAATATCGACACATGAAGCCCATAAGCTGACATTCTCCCGCTGTTTATACTTCACCTCGACACCGCAAGGTACAAGAGGAACATGATGAGATGAGATGAGAGATCACTTGGTCGGCGCTGTGTGAAAAGTAATACCAAGAATGTCTTGGGAAATAAAGGTGGCCGATGTAAAACTTACGTCACCCAATGAGTGCAGACTGATCTAATTGAAAAATATAAGCCCAGCACCTTATGTCGGATGTACTTTAGGTGTGTAAACAGGTCCTTTACTTTTTATACTTTACTATTTCACACACCAGAGATAGACGTAGTCGAAATGATAAGAGAGCTCGCTCTTAAAATTCCGGTTCTCTGGTGCGAGGTAGGCAGTTAGAGTGTTATACTGGCATTAAGTAGAATTTAAAGATCTCTGATGGCGAGGTAGGCAGTTAGAGTGTTATACTGGCATTAAGTAGAATTTAAAATTCTCTGATGATAAGCCACTTATATTAGTGATATTTTAAATCTACATTATGATTAAATAACGGAACCAGATCAACTCAAAGTATCTGCTAGAATCTGATGTTACCAGCAAATGTGGTATATATGTAATCAATATATCAGTTAGCGTGTGATGTTACCAGCAAATGTGGTATATAAGTAATCAAGATATCAATTGCGAGAGTCGTGGATCAGCTCCGTGGTTTTGTCTTGTTTATGCTCTGTGGCGAAGGTTACGACATCATAAGCAGCCATTAAAAAAATTCCTTGCGTTTGATTGTGACGTCCTGTAAAGACATGCAACCAGCTTTAATTAATGCTTCACATCCCGAGAGACCAATTTGCCGTTGTCTATACAACAATCAAGTTATTCACAAATGCGACCTCGATAACATTGTTCCTCAGATATCACATCGCTGTAAAACAGAGACAGGTTCTACAGAGCCAGAACCAGGGACCTCTAACTGACCTGGGTCTTCCCTGTCAGGTGGATGCTGCCATTGACTGGGTCGATGATGTTCTGGTTTTCGCAGGTGGGTCAGATATCACCATATTTATTTCAAATAATAGTCAACAGTCGGCATGGCCGAATGGATAAGATTGGTCGCTTTTAAACTTCCGGTGTGCTGATGCCGCATGGCCGAATAGATAAGAGCGATTGCTCTTAAACGTCCGGTGTGCTGATGCCGAGGTAGCGAATCCAATCCCTACACGAGTTAATTAAACTAACATGTTGACTTCTCGTCCTTGGCTTGGGGACGTAAATTTAAGTGCCTCAGAAATCTTAGTGTGTTCGCCTGATGGCGAAGGACACTGGTAAGAGGAAAAGCTAATCCACACGCAAAAATTAGTCCAGTGCACTAGAAGTAGTAACACATGTATGGACTACATCCATCCATCATGTGCCATGCCGGTAAGCGTGGGAGGTCATGTTCTGCCATCTCACTCGATCACCAGAGTCGTGGATCAGCTCCGTGTTTCTGTCTCGACCATGCCACATGGCCAAGCCATCCAGGTACTTGCTTCTAGGTCTTCCCCTTGGTCTGTTCCCCTCGATCTTACCAGTTGTCACCAAGTTCTCCAGATCATTTCTTCTCACAACATGCCCAAAATATTGTGACTGTCTACGTCTAATGTCTCCAATTAGTTTACGATCTTCATTTGTTTCTTGAAGGACTTGTTCATTGGTCTTTCTGGCTGTCCATGGTATTATTTGCATTTTCCTCAGAAACCACATTTCTACAGCCATCAGATGTTTTTTTTTAGCCTGACTTCTCATTGTCCAAGCTTCACATCCATATAAAAGTACAGGTTCTATGTAGCATCTCAACACTCTTTTTCTCGTTTCAATTGACATCTTTTTATTGGTCTCCAAAACGAGAGAACAAAAATAATAAAACAATAGTGCTAGTAAATGAGACTTTTGAAATTATGAAGTTGAATGAAATAGAGTGTTGACATTTTGAATGAATTAATTATTGCATGTCCTTTACAATGCTTCGCAGTGGACTGCAACATTTTGTGTCTGTGATTTACAAAGCAATTTTTACATAAAGTAGTATACCCTAGTTTTCTGAACGACCTGCACAAGTTTTTGTTCTCCTCGCAATGTGCCCAAAAAATCGTGACTGTCTACGTCTAATTTCTCGAATAAATTTACGGTTTTCATTTGTTTCTTGCAGGACTCGCTAGCAGTGGCGTGCACAGGTTCTTTGATGCCCGGGGCCAACCCGTTCATTGGATGCCCCTAAATTGTTCTTTCCCTAATTCATGCCTCCTCTCCTCCCACTGCACTGTGCTGTCCCCTCTCCCTAATTGGATGCCCCCCCCCCCCCTCCCGGCTGGATGCCCGGGGCCACCGCACCCCCCGCACCCCCCTCTGCAAGCCATTGCTCGCTAGATGGCTTTTTTTCTGTCTGCCCATGGTATTTTGTTGCATTTTCCTCAGAATCACATTTCCACTGTCATGTTATGTTTCTCGACTTGTCTGCTTATTGTCTATGCATCGCTTGCATAAAGCAATGTGGATTTTATATAGCACTCTTTACATATTGTGTTGAATGGTCTAAACTGAGAAAAACATTTGTCCCTACAAAGAGATATGTTTAACTGATTCAGTGGCGAAGGGTAATATATCGCCATGTGACCTCCTATCTGGACTGAAGGATGTTATATCGCCATATTAGGGTCATCGTATTATTTGTTTTGTTTCGTGGTATTTTCCACAAATGCAATGCTCTGTGAGCGTTAATTTATATTATTATACTTGTTTATTTGATTGTGTATTCTGTTTAACCAAACCTACATTTTGTTTAGCACTGAATCAGTGAACAAGCGTGCATCTCTTCTAATACTGTCCAGGTTGCCATATCTGGAAACTGAGTGCAGAGACATCACAGTTTTACCCAGACGGTAACCTCACGGACAGAGGTCTCCCCTGTCATCTGGACGCCGCTGTTTCCTGGGGCACCAGCGGGGCCATTTTTGTGAAAGGGGCGCAGTTCTGGAGGTTCGATGGCTTCATGCTTGGGCCGTTCCACACAGATGACCTTCATCTTTGCTCGTGGTATCTGTGTGGGGAGGCCGACTGGATGATGGAGAGAAGGAAAGCTCGCAAATGTAACGGCGATCGCAGGTTTGTGAGTTGTTTCATTCTTTCTGTCTGTACAGGGGGTTGTTATTGTTATGAGGACTTTGTTAATGTTATAGTTCTCTAGGCATCATCATCATCAGCTTCTACTTTTATAGCGTCGTGGGGAGAAATAGCTGACATTCCGGCGCACGTTGAATGGCACTGGATAGTGTCAAACCATGATGGTCGTTAATCTCGGTTCTAACTTCACGGCAAAGAGTCACCCAATAATGCTCCGTTCCTGTGCCAGTGAATATCACACAAAATGCTCCTCATTGTCCCTGTGAGAAGCAAAACAGAAAGCAGTCCCGACAAACCAACAGCACGCACAGGCGTATATGCATAAGACTGCTGCCAGAATGGCAACATAACATCCCACCACTAACATTACAGTTCTTTGTCGATAGAAGCAGAAGTTACTAGACACTTAGCAGTTGCACACACATTACTGCATAACCCCAGTGGGGGCAGCTACTAGAAGTAGCACGTGTATGGACTACGCTTGAGTTCAAAGTGGGTGAACTAAACAAGAAAAAGCTCACAAACCAATTAACTGCTAGAATGTGTCTTAATAGAATTCAAATATAATGCAACAACAATAACCAGGTCCAGGGTGTGACACAACTCCAACAATTCTCGAAGCAGGCAAAATTAACGGCAATGAAAGATCTGAAGGCCGGCATTCGTGTAGTTGAAGGCATAATTTATTAGCCCAACGGTCAAGTCTATTGCATTTCCAGACAGTCAATGAAAAATAACAATTTACGTTTACCGTGTCTGTTATGGCCAGACGGGCCGATAATTACAATCTTAAATATATACAATATATCGTTGAAAGCGCTAGACCCTCATGATTCTCAAATCCATGCCCCGGTCCTTCTGTCATTCCCAATCTGGATAGATTTGACCTTGCCGTGACGTTCTAAGTCCCGTTTAGATATGGCCACATCTCTCCATTATTTTGGGCTCATCTATATCGTTCAAGAATCTTCTCGTTATCCTCTGCAATATGTGTTGGCCATGATAACGTTGTCCTGCCAGTAAATATCTTCCACGTTCCAGATAACTGCAACGTGCTGCCTCTCTTGTCCAGCTCTCTGATCCGAATCTTTGTTGTTGTTAACAATTATCCTGACGTATTCTGTTTTTTACGTCAGCTTCTTGGTTTCTATCAAGATTTGGTTCGCGACTTTGTCACGAACTTTGGTTTACGTCATATCCATTGCGCTACTACTTTGCACTAACTAGGTGTACACGAATGGTAATGAAGCTCCACCTGATCTGAGAGGTATAGCAACATGTAAATAGATCATAATTCAGCAAGGGTTATACTGACTGGTTGAGATTTGGAATACGTTGGTTGCTCACCAAACACCCCACATTGGGTCAACGACTTCGGGCAGAGGAGCACAATTGCGAGGGTACGAGCCTTATCCTGGTGCGAGGAAATTCAGCCTATAGACTAAAAGTCATGGCAGGGGAGGCCAGGCCCTAAGCTTTGTCTAGGATCGAAGCAACGATAGACGGACAATAAGATTATTACTGTGCTGATTCGGCAGCTTTGGTAGCTGGTTTTGTTCCAGATGTATAGGTGTTACCATGCCTCTGGAGTAAACTAGGAAGGCCGAGAGAGGGATCTTGCTGTATGGGCAACACATGTTCTCTATAATTTAGCCCACGGCCTGTGCTATATAGATGTATAACATTCGCATCCACCCTGGATTGTAGATGCTATGCCTTGTCTGAAGCACTAAGTATAAAACGATCGTCTGTTAACAATACGGCTAGATATGGCCAGTGGTCATGTTTCCCTCGCGGAATTTAGGTATGACATTGTCAACAGACCCCAATCCAGTATCTGAAGGAAGATAAACAAGTTAGTAATCATCATCATCATCATGTGCCATGCCGATAAGCTTGGGCGGTCATGTTTCGCCATCTTATACAATCACCACAGTAAGTTAGAGATATGTGGATTAATTAATACTTAAAATCGTGTTGACATAATTATCCACTGAGTGAGTAAAGTAAAGTGGGGTAGGAATGGGAGAAGAGATTGGAGTGTATTAGAGACATAGAGTCGAGCGTAGTAGAGTGGAGGGTGAACTGAAGTAGAGTAGAGAGTCGAGTAGAGTAAAGAACTCTTGTTCATGCCATGAGGTCTATTGAGTATATGGTTCTAGGCCCATGTTGTTAGAGTGAACAGTACTCGATGGTTGTTGTATATATTTAGTAGCTGACACTTAAAGGCGTGCGATAATTGTTGTATGGGGCAGAGGTAAAATGGTTTAAAAGGAAAGAATATCGACTTCATTGTATAAGATTACACCGGACAGTTGGACTAAAATGAGCTATCGTCCTTGACTTGGGGACCTTAATTACAAGTACCTCTGAAGTCGGAGTGGGTTCGCCTGATGGCGAGGGACACTGTTAATAGGTAAAGCTAATCCACAAGCAAAATTCAATCCATCAATTCTAGAAGTATTGTGTATGGACTACGGCTGAGTTTAAGGCGAGTGAGCACAACGAAAGATAAATGTAAATATTGAGCACAACCCACTACTGGCAACGCTGATCGTATTCCGGTATGAACCTACGACGATCAGCGGTGCCAGTAGTGGGTTGTGCTCAATATTTAAATTTAAAATCCCGAAATAACCAAATAAATCGAAAGATAAATTGTAAAAGATTTTAGCCCATATGGCTCAATCTCTTTCCACAGAACGGCCTGCTGAAAGCGTCACGCCGCAAAGTACAAACTCCGTAGCTCTAGCTGCGATCCCCAGGAGCATCCTAGAAAATTACACTCGTGAATCGAAAGACGTAGCTCGGAATCGAACCGACAACCATCGGAACAGGGGGAGGCCGAGTAATCATTTCTCCACGGAGACTCCCAAGATATAGTTAAGACCCAAGCCAAAACCAGGGATTCAACCAAACCAAAGATTTCTTAACAGGCATTAGCCACGAATGCCGGCCTGGTGGGCCAGTGGCCAGGTCTTCGAGTGCCTAAGGAATCTGGGATGGTTCTTAAAAATTTAATCTGGGATCCCAAATTGACCCAGCCTAAGATGGGTACCAGAAAATGTTCTAGGAAGTAAAGGCGGTTTGATTTTGATCACACCACCAATTTAGTGTTGATTGTTCTCTAACAATATGTGACTAACACATTATACTCAATACGCATCAAGTCGTGGAACATTGACATTTTTCTGCCATCATAATCATGTAAAATGCCGATAAGCGTGGGCGATCATGTTGCCCCATTTCACACGATCACCAAAATCGTGGATCAGCTCTGTATTCTTGTCTCGACCATAGTCATCCATGTATTTACTTCTCTGTCTCCCCCTCAATTTTGCCAGTTGTCTGCAAGTTCTCCAATTTATTTCTTCTCAAAACGTGTCCAAAATATTGTAGCCGTCTACGTCTAATTTCTCTAATCAGTTTACGGTTTTCATTTGTTTTTGTTTTTTTCTGTAGGCAAAGTTAATTATATAACCACAATACGACAATACAAAACGTAACATAAGCGGCAGTAGCCACGTATAATGACATCCATTTGGGAAAGCATAAAAATATGGGCCTAAGAGTGTGGCATCCAGTTCGCTCCGAGGTATTGCATAGATGTTTCACAAACAATTCATTACGGACCCAAGAAGTATGCTAAGCAAGGTGGAGAAAGGAATGTTTCGTGTGGAATTGCTGTCCTCGCTTCAGAGGTCACAGATTGTGAGAATTGTATGGATGTTTTACCCTGACCATGCGGGTGTGCGGAGGAATGAACAGGCTGATAGTCTGGCAGGGAATGCAACTCTTGGTGGTAGATTACCTTGGACAAAGTTAGAGGTGGTCGAGGTCCTGTGGGACCAGGCGGAGAATGCGGTGGGAACAGATTAGAACCCATATTTGGAAAGAATTATATGACGGGGGATCGGGAGGTGTTTTGGAAGAATCTCAAAACTGTGAAGGAATACCAGGAGAACTTTCAATCAGATAGCGGTGGGAATGATTAGTAGTATAACTCTTCGCTGGCTGTTGAATGAGGAGACACAGCGCGTATGGGAATGTCCTGAGTGCAGTGACGTCAGTTCTTAGCTCAACTCAACTGGACTGTTTCACAAACACAATGATTGTTCCCTTGACAGATTCTGTGACCTACGCTTGGACCAAGTGACCATGGCAGGGTTACATAATGCCGGAGCGGGGTTTGCTGGCGGGTTTGGCTTGTTCAACTGTCTGTTGAGGAACCACGGGGAGAACATAACCCGACAGCTTGAGCTTGGTGAGTCAGTAATGTCATCGTCCTGTGCCATTTCCGGATTGCATGTCAGCTGCAATACTTCCAGCACCGCCTGTCCTGTGTCTCGCTGATACACTTACTTAAGCTTAGCCCAGCCCTTCTTCCAAGAGACCATCTCTCAATGATGTCTAATCACTTATTATCACTGTCTTTCTGCTATTCAGATTAAGGCCTTTGTTTTGACTGCCATGTCACATTTTATCTGATAAGAACAAAGAGGTTTTCTGCCTCTGCTTCTTCTAATACTTCTTTTCCTTCTTCTCTAACTCCATTTACCTCGGTGAAGTGTTTGGGTAAAGGAAGATGTGAGGATATTTTGTGCGCTCTTGCCTATGCACTTTGTAGGTTCCTCTTAATTTCTGTTAAGTTATTCTTGATATCAATTATTCCATTACCCTATATCGACAACAATCACTTTCGGATTAATAGCACTGTGAGGGTAAAACCATGCTCAGCTGCTTTGGTGGCTGTCTAGTCACAGGACTATCATTCTGAGCCGGTGATGGACCCTACTATAACTTCTCCTTGATGTTGAACGGGGTAGGGGTAATACTGAAATCGAATCGAATCGAATTCTTGATATCATCACTCCATCTTTTAGGTGGTATTCCCCTGGCTCTGTAGGAATCTTAGGCCGTCCTGTGTGTCGTATTGTACGCTTTTGTGTGTATTTTATTTTATTATTCATTTTATATATTTATTGATTACTTCTGATTTTGGATTTTCACCTGTATTCCGGTATACGATGGATCTCCTTGTAAGTTATGTGCAACGTGTTTGTGTTTAGTACGTTTCTTCTCGCAGGAGCTTAATATACCTATTTGTTTCCATTTCATATTGTTATATCCTGCTGCAGCTGCTGCTTTTTCTTCTATTCCTGGCTCTGTAGCCATCATATTTTTTTCAATGTGGCTCTTTGTGGTAGACGGTACCATGTCATTCGTGTGAGATGGTCAAACTATTTAACATATTTTCTTTAATGAATAGCATGAATGGTTACAGACCTAGACAGCGGGTTTAACAAAGAATATAATTGGAGCAAGTGTTAAACGAATGGCTACGTCATGTTAGTAATTATATCATGGTATCTGCTATTAAGAGGACATCGTCGCCGAATTGGTTAGAATTCTCGCTCTTAAACTTCTGTTGCGCTGACGTTGGGGTAACGGGATTATTCCCTACACCGGTCATTTGGACTTCAACGGTGACTTCTGGTTCAGAAAACAATAGCAAACTAATGAACCTCGAATAGCCTGGTAAATCAACCGGGGCTCGCAGCGTCCCGCAAAGGACGTATAACATTTGTTTAAACCGGCACTGTGACTTAGGGAACAGTGAGTTGAGTTGAGTCAAGAACCGACATCACTGCACTCAGGACATTCCCATACGTGCTCAGTCCCCTCGTTCAACAGCCAGCGAAGAGTCATACTACTAATCGTTCCCACCGCTATCTGTTTAAATGTTCTCCTGGTCTTCCCTCTCAGTTTTGAGATTGGGAACAGTGAAACGTGAATCAAGTGTTCGAAATCAACTCCGGGTTATTTGGAAGCAGAGAGCTTAGCGTTGACTTCGCTGATATGAGGAGTCGGTCGTTCAGAAAGCAATGGCAAACTGTTAAACTAACATTGTATAGTTTAGTTTAGTTTAGTTTAGTTTAGTTTAGTTTAGTTTAGTTTAGCTTGCACACGGGTGTAAAACCCATAAGTTCTTCGTTCTACTCTTAACTCAAGCCTGAGTCCGGAGAATCTCAGCTCTCTGCACTAACTCTGTAGCACCGGCGAGGATCCTGAAATACTTTGAGTAGATTTTTAACTTGTAATTTTGCCCGTTCAGCGCCGTTAGGCTACTTTTTTTTCGATTTCCAACTGCCAAGGGATTTCTTACGTGCACAACAATACATACAGGCGCCCGATCTCACTACCCAGAGACCAGGGGAAATTTTGTTACTAGAAGTCCACGTGAAAAATATCCCGGCCCTCACCGGGACTTGACCCGGGACCTCCAGCACTCGAGACGGACACCATAACTCGATACCACTCAGTTCCCCACTCCCATCCCCTAACATTGTATAGTAAATCACAAAACGCCAGTAAATGCTAGGGCAGATTAGATTTCAAGTGCTGTAACTGGACATCTAACTAACTTTTAACCTGCTGTTGCCTTTCAGGAATTCGACACCTTGATATTGACCCCTGCTATGGCATGTGTGGCCTCCTCGGCACGTGCCACTCCATCATGTGTGGCGGCAGCATCTGCACTATCATTAAGCAGATGAGGACGTTTCTACGGGACAACAGAGAGGACATTGTCACAGTCAACTTTAATCATGAAATCAAGGACCCGGAGAAAGTTTTCCCGCGACTAAACAGACAACTTCAGGTGTGTTATTGATATGTTCTTTATACTTTCAAGTCTTTCGGACTTCCAGCTCTTAGGGCCTATGGAGTGTTTATGCTTGTGGCTACAGTTTGCTTATGCATTTTTCTCGTGTTGGACTGATATTGCATGGTTCTGACGACCAGCTACTGAGTTAAGTGTGTGGAGCCACACTGTGAGCTAGGAATTTAGTGTGGAGTGCTTTTAAAACTGTCCGCGGTTGTTTGTAGCGTTAACTGCATGTTCAGAAAAATGGCGGTGGGTGAGTCGCTGAACTAACTGGGTTCTTTATGCAGTAATGTGTAGCCGCTGGCTTTCTGTGACTGCCGCTTCTATCGACGATGAATTATATATTTGGTGGCGGAATTGTGTACTGGCATTCTGGCAGCGGCATTATGCATAGTATACATGTGCGGGTTGTTGGTTTGTCGAGACTCCTGTCTGTTCCACTTTTCACATACGGCAGTGATATCCACTGGCACAGGGACGGTGCATTATGGAGCGACCTTTTGTCGTGAAGTTGGAACCGCGACTAACTAACTAACTAAACTAACTAACTAACTAACTAACTAACTAACTAACTAACTAACTAACTAACTAACTTACTAACTAACTAACTAACTAACTGACTGACTGACTGACTGACTAACTGACTGGCTAACTAACTAAAAACCTTTAAGTTAATTTAGAGTCTGGCATATGAGACTACGACCTCCAGTTTTGAGAATTCAGGTGGAAGCAGTAACAGCGGCATTCCATAGGTTTAAGGAGACCGCTGCAACGCACATTGTATTCATTAAGGACTCACAGAGTATGCTTAGTAAGATGGAGAAAGGAATGTTTCGTGTAGAATGGCTATCCTCGCTTTAGAGGTCACAGATTGTGAGTATTGTATGTTTTTTTCTGCTTGGTCATGTGGGAGTGTGGGGGAAATGAACAGGCTGATAGGCTGGCAGGGAATGCATCTCTCTGTTGGAGATTACCTATAGACAATGGAGAGGTGATTGGACGCCTGTGGGACCAGGTGGAGAAGGTGGAATAACAGATTGAGCACCCGTATGTGGAGGGAAAGATATGGTGGGGTTCGGCTGGGGCTCTGGACTAGTCTCAATACTGAAAGCGAAGACCAGAACGTTCAATCAGATGACATTTGGAACTATTAGCGGTATGACTTTTCTCTGGCTGTTGAACGAGAGGGCGGAGCGCGTCTCGGAATGTCCTGAGTGCGGTGATGTCGTTTCTTAGCTCAACTCAACTCAACTCAACTTATTTAGTGATATATTTGGTTATAGGTGGAGGGGCTGCGGGATTGAGAGGTTACGGTGTTCGCATCAGGATTTTGAGGATCAGGGTTCGATCTCAGGTTAGAGCTGTCAGCCCATCTCGTTTCTTCTTATTTCCTTGTACCTTACGGTGTCGAGGTGAAGCATAAAGTGCCCATGCATGGGCTTCATATATCGTTACTGCGATGTTCTGTAAGGGATATGCAACTATCTTATACGTGTTGTATAGCGTGTTATTTGTCCCCGATGATCTACTTTTCCTGGTGTGTTGTAAATACATTAGTGGATGTCCACGATGACCTACCTTTCCTGGTGTGTTGTAAATACATTAGTGGATGTCCCCGATGACCTACCTTTCCTGGTGTGTTGTAAATACATTAGTGGATGTCCACGATGACCTACCTTTCCTGGTGGGTTGTAAATACATTAGTGGACGTCCACGATGACCTACCTTTCCTGGTGTGTTGTAAATACATTTGTGGACGATGTCAGCAGGTATATTAAGTTAACAGTAATCATTTACATGACGTTGCAGTCAGCCTCATAATTTTTCGGCTGTTCGTGATTTCTCGGCAAGGTTATGTTCAGTATTATATGGGAAACAAACGCAAGACTGTCTGCTTCCAAATCGCCTGCAGCTGTGATTCTAATGCGGTATGCAGGATTACGAATTATATTCGCAACCCCTTAGCCACAAAGCATTTATAAAACGTCATTACAAATAACAGTTTTTCTGTATAGCTGATCTTTCCTTATTCTGTTTCTCCTATATTAATGACGTTTCCACATTTCTTACCCAGGTGCTCTCATTTCATTCCTGTGTTGTTGTTGTTGTTGTTTTGGTTGATTTTGCGCTCGCTAGCATTGAACTCAAGCATAATCCATACACGCTACTTTTAGTAAAACTGGTGTTCATTTTGCATGTGGATTAGCTTTCCCTATTACCAGTGTCCATCGCCATCAGGCGAAGCCATTCCGACTTCAGGGGTACTTGTAATTTACGACGTGAAGTCAACAATTTAGTCCAACTGACCGGTGTAGGCGTTGAACCTGCTACCTCTGCTTCAGCACACCGGGTGTTTTAGAATGACGGCTTTTATCAATTCGGTCATGCTGACCTAATTTATGTGTTTATTTTCAGACCCAACTGGGACCGATGCTAAACGACCGTTTTCGTAGATCCGGTGAGAAAAAATGGCCGACTTTACGCCAAAGTGTGCGGACCAATCAGCGAGTCTTCATTTTCTACGCTCCTATCATCATCCAGAGCCCCTATGAGCGGTTCTACAAGCGCTACAAGTGGATTCATAATGAAGATTTCTATGGAAGCACATGGAGACCATTTTCTGTTGGCGGTGGATGTCAAGCCGTGAGTAATATACGGGAGTGGGGAGACAGACAGACAGACAGACAGACAGACAGACAGACAGACAGACAGACAGACAGACAGACAGACAGACAGACAGAGACAGACAGACAGACAGACAGACAGACAGACAGACAGAGACAGACAGACAGACAGACAGACAGACAGACAGACAGACAGACAGACAGACACAGACAGACAGACAGGCAGACAGACAGACAGACAGACAGACAGACAGGCAGGCAGGCAGGCAGGCAGGCAGGCAGGCAGGCAGGCAGGCAGGCAAGCAGGCAGGCAAGCAGGCAGGCAGGCAGGCAGGCAGGCAGGAATAGAGTTGCTTATCATTTACATGACATCGTAATCAACCCAAGCATTTTCTGGCTGTTTGGATTTAATAGGCAATTATTGCGTTCAGTAGTTTGCCATAATTTTCTGAACGACCGACGCCCATACTCGTCACAATCAACGCAAGGCGGTATGTTTTTAAATGGTCTGCAGCTAATTTCGAACCCCAGACTCGGTATGTCTGAGAACTGTGAAACGCGTCCACTGCGTCTAAGCCACAGCGTCGACGTATAGGGAAAAGGCAGCGCATAATTTCAGGCTGAACTGAACCAAGTCAAGAACTGACATTATAACACGCAGGACATTGCCATAGCCCTCCGTCCTCATCTTCAACAACCAGCGACAAGGCCCAATACTAATGGTACCAGTTACAGTCTGATTATATGCCTGGTCATTCCTATAAGTAACGAGTATCGGCCAGATCCGCTGGTCACTCCCTGCAGCGTCTGATGATTTACCTGTAATGGCACACTATACACATGTTCCAAAGGACCCCGACCACATCTGCCTTATCGAGCACCAATACCCCACTTAGGGGTTCAAACCCAGTCAATCTGTCGGCCTGCTCGTTTCCCACTACACCAGCATGTCCTGGGGAAAAGATGTAACAGATGCTCCCTACCTTTGACTTTTGGAGTTAAAAATGCCACTCTGTCGAGGTGAAGCATAAAAAAAATAATAAAAATATATAAATTATAAAAAAAATATATATAAATATATAAATAAATAAAATGGAAGTGGTTCTCCCCGCGTCGGTAACTTACGGGGTATGTGAGCCGGTCGCTCAGCAAGCAATGGCAAACTACTGAGCGTAATCTTGACTAGTACATCAACAGCAGCTGAAATATGCTGATGTTGACTGCAACGTCCTGTAAGGGATATGCAGAGAGAGAGAGAGAGAGAGAGAGAGAGAGAGAGAGAGAGAGAGAGAGAGAGAGAGAGAAAGAGAGAGAGAGATAACACTGGTTTTTCTTTCTCTAACGAATATATCATCATCATCATCATCATCATCATCATCATCATCATCATCATCATCATCATCATTATCATCATCATCAAGTGCCTTGTCGACAGGCATGGGCGATCATGCTTCTCCACAAATTGGAATCTCCGAAGGTGTGGATCAATTCATGCGTGACTTCCTTCTCAATCATGACACAAGGCTGTCAAGAATTTTCTCTCGCTGTGTTCCTTTGTCTCTCTTTCCACAAATATGTCCAGTTTGTCACCACATGTTCAAGTTTTTGTCTCGATATCTGCCTCTTTCTGATGTTTATGATAAGTTGTTTTTGCCACTTAGTTTCTCTAAACATTTAAGATTATATATTGAGCCCATTTGTGAAAACCAGATATTTCTGTGCACAGCAAGGTCATATCAAACCCATTACAAATAACAGTTGGTGTTATAGGTAGGATGTACCTCTGACGACTTAATAAGTGCGATAAGTGGTGGTTCGATGCCAGCTGTCGTTCGCTATGAGAGGAAAAGCCTGGCCATATATTCATCGGTGTATTTATGTGTTTTGCATATCCTTTACAGGACATCGCTGTCAACAGCAGCATCTTTCAGCTGTCTGTTGATTTCTTGGCAAGATTACGCTCAGTAGTTTGCCATTGCTTTCTGAGCGGCCGGCTCAGTTATCCCGCAAGTCACCAGCGGGGGACAAACCGCTCCCAGCTCTCGCCCGCTCCGAGACTCTGCGTGATAAACGGGATTACGGAGAGAGTGTTGTAACCCCTCGGCCAGAGAGACCGGCATCGGTGTATTTAGACGTACAAAACATGATTATTCCACCACTTCAATACCCACGGCAGATTCCCCCAACGGCACTTTTTATTTACGTATTTTTTCTCAATTATTTATTTTTAAATTTTTTATGGATAAATGGAATGTGTCTTTGCAGAACGGGAAAATATAAGGGACAACCATAAGGTTTTAATCTTGATTGTGAAGCAAATGTCATAGAGAACTCACATTCCGTAATGTTTGTTTGCTTTTATGTAATTAATCAGTCACATTTGCAACCGCCGTAGGTTGTAGTTATTATGCCTTTTCTTTAAGAACAATTTAACCAAGTTTTGTCTGTCAAGATGGCAAGATGTCAGTAGTATCAGTCTTGTCAATATAATCAGCAAATGAATGGACATATCTATGACTTTGAAAGGAGCTTAGGTATAGCAGACCCTATTTTTGCAACGTAACCAGTTACTGTATACTTGCAGAACTTCAGTACGACTGTCAAAATTATTTCCTTTGAGCTTTTTACAACAATTGGGAAAAGCAACGTGTCTGACTGATAGAGTCAATTCCGGGGAAAAGGGCGAGTGTAGAAAATATCAGTATTCAATTTCTTGACTTTTATCAGTACAAGCCGTGCTTTATGAGAGAGCGCATTGTCTTGAAATATGGAGGATTTTTCTTTCCCTCTATTTCTGGTCACAGTTATCTTTAGTTTGGTAACGAGATCTACAAAGCACTGTGCAATAACCACACTGTGCAGATACGTTTTGAATAGGAAACATGTGGCGCCTTGAAAGGTCGGAACAACTTAAAATTTGGTGCCAGAAACTGTATTACGGAGTAAGAAAGGCCACCATGATATTGAACAGATCATTCCTCGAGAGCCATACACATGTACTGTAGTTTGTCCATCAAGAATGATGATGACCATTCATTTCATCCAGTGGGGTTGAAGGTATGGAGCCGTGGGTTCTAAGATGGCTGATAAGGCCTATTTTGACTCGAAATGTTCTTTGACAATGTGGGCAAGAAATGCTTGACGTTTCTGGAGGAGGATTTCCTGCAGTGGTTTTTTCTGTCCTGCCTTTTCTTCACAGCTCTTGCAGTCCTGGTTGTCTCACATATGACTGCACCCTTGCGTAATGATGCACGCCACGAATTTCGGTCTCTGGCTGGAGCCTCCCAGGTGTCATGATGAATTCCAAAAGCCTTCAGTGAAATTTTCAGAGTGTCTTTAAAGCGTTTCCTCTGGCCACCTTGGGAGCGTTTACAACAACGCAGTTCGCTGTAAAAAAAATTCGTTTAGGGAGCCTGTGATCTGGCATGCGAGTCAAGTAACCAGCCCAGCGAATCTGATTCTTCATCAGTACAGTGTGGATACTGGGCATGGATGCTCTTTCTAGGACTTCAGTGTCTGGAATCTTGTCTTGCCATTTAATCTTCAGTAGCTTCCTTAGGCAGACTGGGTGGAAGTGGTTTAATTTCCTAGCGTGTCGCTGATAAACAGTCCAGGTTTCACAAGTATATAGCAGTGTGGATAATACAACTGCTTTGTAGAATTTTAGCTTTGTTTGCAGGCTTATTCCAGTTCTGTCCCATACATTCTTGTACAGTCTGCCAAAGGCCGCACTGGCATTGGAGATTCTTGCATTCACTTCGTCATCAATTGTGGCAGCTTGTGACACTGTGCTGCCAAGATAGGTGAATTTGTCCACAACACTTAGTCTATGATCATTCACTTTGATATTCGGCACAGTGTGATTATTCCCTGGAGCTGGCTGTTACATAACTACAGTCTTCTCCAAGTTGATATTGAGCCCAAAGTTGGCACAGGCATGTGAGAAAGCTGAAACATTATGTTGCATGTCCGCCTCTGAGTTGGCGTACAGAGCGCAATCATCAGCAAACAGGAGCTCTCTGACGGTGTCGCTGTTAATTTTGGTTTTAGCTTTCAGCTTCTGAGATTGAATAACTTTCCATCCATACGGTAGTTGATGTCTATTCCAATGTCGTCGTTCTCGAAGGCATTCATCAGCATGGCTGAAAACATGAGGCTGAACAGTGTTGGTGCCAGGACACATCCTTGCTTCACTCCATTGGTGACAGGAAAGGGTTCAGACAGTTCGCCATTTTCCTGTACTCTTGCCTGCATGCCATCATGAAATAGCCGCACTATTTGGACAAACTTTCGTGGACAGCCATATTGTGCCATTATCTTCCACAGTCCTTCTCTGCTGACTGTATCAAAAGCCTTGGTAAGGTCAATGAAAGTGGAAAACATTTCGCAGTTCTGTTCCTGACATTTCTCTTGCAGCTGCCTTGCAGCGAAAATCATGTCAACAGTTCCACGTTCTTTTCTGAAGCCACATTGACTCTCAGGAAGAAGACCTTGATCGAGATGGGCTGTGAGGCGATTGAGAAGAATTCTGGCGATTATATTCCCTGCAATTGAAAGCAAGGAGATGCCTCGGTGGTTGTCACAGGCTTGGCGGTTTCCTTTACGTTTGTAAAGGTGGACTATTGACGCGTCCTTGAAATCTTGTGGCATGGTCTCGTTCACCCATATGTTTGTAAAGACTTGCTGAAGCTGCTCTGTTAGGACCGGCCCACCTGCTGGGATGGAGTCAGGACCAGGTGCCTTGCCGCTGGAGAGTTGCTGGATGGGTTTCTTTACTTCCACTATGGTTGGCAGGTCATCAAGCGTCTCATTGGTAGGAATTTGAGGAAGGCAGTTGATGGTTTCATCATCGAAGAAGGAAGTTGCATTTAAGATGTTGCTGAAATGCTCTGCCCAGCGTTAAAGGATTTCTTTCTTATCGGTGATCAATGTTCCCCCATCTGCACTGAGGAGGGGAACTATGCCTGGTGATGTAGGACCATAGACCGCTTTCAGTGAGTCGTAGAAGTTTTTCATATCATGTCTGTCAGCAAAGCCCTGAATGTCATCAGCTTTGCTGCTCAGCCAGGAGTCCCGTATGTGCCAAAGTTTCTGCTGCACTACTCTCTTAATGTTCTTGAAGGCATCTTTTTTATGTTGACTTTGGGTCATTCAAATGTGCCTTGAGGAGAAGATGTTTCTCGGCCAGCAATTGGTTGATGTCTTCGGAATTTTCATCAAACCAGTCTTTATGCTTTCGGGGGGCTGGCCCCAGGATTTCCATAGCAGTGTTGTAAATTATGTCCTTTAGGGCTCTCCATTCTGATTCCGTATCCTGTTTAGCTGCAGCATTTGGCTTGAGGCGGTCTTCCAGCATATTTTCAAACGACTGCTGCATTTTCTTGCTGTTTAGGCGGGTGACATTTAGCTTTTTTTGCATTTTCCCCCCTTGAGGACGCCGTGGTGGCCTGCTGTGAATGTTTATTTTCGAGACAATGAGACGATGGTATGTCCAACATTCGGCACCACACATGGATTTTGTCACTCGGACGTCTTGTCTGTCACTCCTCCTGACAATGACATAGTCAATGAGGTGCCAGTGTTTCGAGCGAGGGTGCATCCACGATGTCTTATTTCTCATGGGGAGACGGAAAATTGTGTTCGTAATCAGGAGATCATGTTCGGCACATATCTGAAGGAGGCGGAGTCCATTGCTGTTAAAATTTCCGACTCCAAGCTTTCCAATAATGCCACTCCAAGAGGTGGTGTCCGTGCCTACTCTGGCATTGAAATCCACAATGAGTATAAGTTTGTCTCCTTTGGGAACAGATGTTAATACATTGTGCAGGTCCTCATAGAACTTGTTCTTGACATCATCTTCGTTGGTCATAGTTGGTGCGTAGACACTCACAATGGTTGCATGCTTCCTTCCATTCAGCAGGGGCAACTTCATGGTCATGAGCCTGTCGTTTATAGCCTTTGGAAATCCAGCTAATTTGCCGACCAGGGCCGACTTAATGGCAAATCCCACACCGGATTGGCGTCTTTCCTCGCGTTTCCTTCCACTCCAGAAAAATGTGTAGCCGGCACCTATTTCACAGATTTGGCCTTCTTCTGCAAGTCGTGTCTCGCTCAAGGCTGCAATGTCGATGTTGTATCTGCCTAGCTCTCTCCCAATCAGTGCTGTTCGTCTCTCTGGACCCGACGCGCCATCTCTGTCAAGTAGGGTGCGTACATTCCATGTTCCAATTGTTAAGGGAATATGGTTTACTCTTTTAGCTTTGCTTGTTTTATATTTCTTTGTATGTCAACCGCAGTTAGGGTACCCACCAACCGCGGCTAGCTGGTTAGGTATTGATGGAGCAGACAATGTTTAGGGCACCTTTTCTAGCCCCTTCCTCATGCTATGGAGGTGAGCAGTGTCTTCCTATAGAGGGCTGCTCAGTCGCTCAGGGGACTACCGAATCCCACTGCTGCTCCGGTCAGTAGAAGACGACCATATGGCCTGAGCCGCCTGTGTGCAGGTCTGCGACTACGGCTGCCAGCGTACCCACGCCTGCCGCTTCGCCGCTCGCCCATCGCCACAGGGCTTGAAGGTGATATATGACGTTGGATGAAGAATGACTTGCGCGATGACTTGGATTAAAGTGAGGAAGAGTTGCGCAATTCGTCGACCTCACTCTCTCGCCTGAGTCCATCTGTGTCCAGTGGCAAGACAAGTCGAGACTACTGGAGACGAATACAGGTGCAGTGGATGACAAGGGCGCTCTACGTGCCTTGCCGTGCTCATTACGTTCCACAACGCTTTGCAGGTAAACGCCGTCTTGCCCGTTGAATCAGGAATGATTTCTTCCGCCATACACATATAGGGTTGGTATCATATGACCTATATGCATCAAGGCTTGTGAAGTGGCCAAGTGGTTAAACCGCCTGCCTTGCGCTCCGATAGCTGTTGTTTCGATTCCGGTCTCCGTCATTCTGTCCTCGAGTACAGTTGTCTCGGAGACTCCTGGGGGTAGTCGCTTGGGCTATTGAGTTCGTGCTTTATACATCATTGTATACGATTGGGTAAAACTCAGAACTGTAGAAGCGAGGACAATAATCCGTCACTGCTGGAGAATGAACCAGGACCACCGTCTTACCAGACAATAACAACTATACTCCAACATGTATAAAACACGAGAAATGAACTCATATATATTGAGAGACACTCATACAATGTCTATTTTACCAGGTTGTTCCCCTCACGGCCGACAGATGCCAGGTACGGCAGTGGAGAGAACTGGTTGAAGTCTCAATTGTTCCAGAATCCGGAGCCTGCATCTCTGGTATGGCCGACAGCTGCAGACTGTATCTCCATGAAGCACTCAAGGCTTGTGAGCAGTACCGATTTCAGTACGTGTATTCCGAAATTAATTGTTTTTAGTTGTTAATTCCTATGTTTTTAGCAGGATCCAAGTCACTTCTTTTTTTCCCCCTTTCTCCCCCATTGGTATATAGGCACCATCATACTCAAAGCCGTTCTATATATAGCTATCCCATGCAGCTAAATGAATTTCCTCCCCTTATTATTCATTTCTGTCTCTACTTCTTTTCTCCGTGGGCTTTATTTTTGGGGTCTTGCCCTATTTATTTTGCCATGTGGATCTCAGACAAAAGTCTTTGTAGTTATACTATTCTCAGGTTATCCTAATGTATTCATATCCAGCTATAATCACGTCTTGATTCACCAGTATTTGTCTAATTCTCTCCATGAGATGGTGATTCTGTAACACCAGTCTAATCCTTCTATTTAGCGCAGGCAGTAAATAAATAATACACGTTTGTAAGTCATTTTGCGCCCAAGATAACATTATATACGCCAGCATCTTCAGCAAACTTTAGACGATTGTTTGGTAGAACATAAGAACCATCTTGATCCCAATGTGATTCCCCATCTGGTCATTGGGTTTTAGTCTTCTGATAATGACATACAAATGAGGACATGTCTCACAATGATATACAACAGGTGAGAAATTTTTGTCGGTAGTTTATAAAAGTGTCACTGTGCGCCTTATCCCTAGAGTTTGAAGTCTATGTGTGGCAGATACTAATTGCCGCATGCACATAAACATTTAACATTAACATGTTCATGGGCGACAGAACGTCTGATCACTCAGTGCTAATAGATCCCCTTCTTAGTATTTGGTTGCGAGTCCATTAATTTTATGAAGTTACCGAATTCATTGGTTGAGAACTTCTGAAGCTATTAAAAGTAAAGGCTTCAAAATTGGAGAGGATATCAAAGGCAAACGATGAGAAACCATTGATCTTATAAACTGCAAAGACTTGGACATTCATTATTCTATCAAAGACAAAACCTGAGAAACCACTGATTCTTTCAAAGACTAACGTTGAGAAACCACTAATTCTAACAAAGGCACAAGCTGAGAAACCAATTATTCTATCAAAGACAAAAGGCTGATAAAAACCTAATTCTAACAAAGACACCATCCTCTTGCTATCAAATTAATAAGCTGTATCATTGGCACCTTTCCGTCTTGACAGACGATAGTTTGGTACATTGTGCTTCAAAAAGGCTTAATAACTACGATCCATGGCGGTGGCGAGTGTGGCTGGTAAGGCCAATTCTCGCTGCAAATGTTTTCCCACAGTAGGTGCATGTGAAAACATGGTCACTTCCACCATTTTGCACCATCTTACGTCTCTCATGCTCTATGTGTGCTTTATCTGCAATCATTTTCTCCTTTGTCTTTATTCCATTTCTTATAGTTGCCCTCCATGCAACACGTTCAGCGGCGACGTGCTCCCAATGTGCATTATAAATGCCTTTATCAATCATGTCCCGTTTACACACATCTTTGTATCGTAGTAGAGGCCGACCCTGAGATCTCCTACCCGTCTGTAATTCCCCAAAAAAAGATGTCCTTTGGTATTCTGCCATCATCCATCCTCCTAACGTGTCCTATCCATCTAAGTCTACGAAGACTGAGCATGGAATACACCGTCACACAACCTGATCTTTCCAATACTTCAGTATTTGTGATTTTGTCTTGCCACTTAATACCAAGTATTCTTCGCAGACACAGACATATGAAAGCTGTTTAAACGTTTCTCTTGGCGTGAGTAAGTTGTCCAGGTTTCACTGCCATAAAGAAGAGTACTAAGGACACAGGCTTGGTAGACGAGGACTTTTGTTTTGGCAGTAAGCTTCCTGTTCTCCCAGACTATTTTTGCTAACATGTTCATTGTTGTTGCTGCCTTGCCAATCCTGATGTTGATTTCCTGATCGAGGGATAATTTGCTATTTACCTCTAATCCTAGATATGTAAAATGGTCTACTATCTCCAATTCGGCGTCGTCAATAAAGATTGATGATGACATAATTTGTGTCTTCTTTTTGTTAATTGTTAAACCAAATTCAGAACAAGCATTGGAGAATGCAGATAGTAGATGTTGTAATTCTTCCTCAGAGTGGGTCGTAATCGCAGCATCATCCGCAAAAAGCAACTCTCTGATTAGTACCCTGCTAATTTTGGTCTTGGCCTTCAATCTCTGAGCATTATAGAGGCCACCATCTGAGCGTGAGTGAATGTATATACCGTTATCCTGATCACGAAAGGCATATTTCAGTAGAAGTGAAAAGTATATCCTAAAGAGGGTGGGGGATAGTACAAACCTTGCTTAACTCCACTCTTGATTTCAAACTCTTCTGAAGTTGAGCCATCAAACTTGATTATACCCTTCATGCCTGTGTGGAACGATTCCACAATGAACAGAAGTGTTGGTGGGCAGCCAATCTTCTTTAGTGCTTTGAACAGACCCTCACGACTGACCAAATCGAATGCCTTTGTGAGGTCGATGAAGGCAATAAACAGTGGCTGATTTTGTTCCCGGCATTTTTCTTGCATCTGTCGCAATGAGAATATCATATCAATGGTAGACCGGTTCTGACGGAAGCCGCACTGTGATTCGGGGTAGACTTGATCTCCCAGGACTTGAAGTCTGTGCAGGACAATTCTGGCAAATACTTTCCCAACAATACACAGTAGTGAGATACCCCTATAGTTGTTACAGTCGCTCCGATCTCCCTTGTTCTTGTACAGCGTTATGATGTTTGAATCTTTGAAATCCTGTGAGACTTGTCCTTCTCGCCAGCATAGCTCTATTAGCTGGTGGATCTGTAGAGCGAGTGTGTCTTGCCCACTCCTGATTACCTCTATTGGAATCCCATCCTTACCTGGAGCCTTGCCAGATGCAAGCTCATTTATAGCAGACTTAACTTCTGTTATAGTGGGAAGTGTGTCCAGGTGGTCAAGAGTTGGCAGGGCCTCTATGGCGTTGAGGGCATCATCCGCTAGCTTGGTCTAACTTGAGTAAAGCTCTAAATAGTGCTCGACCCATCTATCCATCTGCTGTTTCTTATCAGTGATGATTTCTCCAGTCAAGGTTTTCAGCGGTGCACTTCTTTTGATTATTGGACCACAGGCTTTCTTTATCCCTTCATACATGCTTCTGACGTTTCCCTTATCACTTGCGATTTGAATGGACTCACATAACTTGATCCAATAGTCATTCGCACACTGCCTGGCAGCCTTTTGTACATCCTTCCTCGCTTGCTTCAGCTCACTCAGAGTGTTACGCGTTGGTCTTTCCTTGTTTCTTAAGAGAGCTATCTTCTTGTTATCAATAAAGGGCTGCAGTATCTGGCTGTTTGCCGCAAACCAGTCCTGCCTCTTATGATCCACAGTGCCGTAAACCCCTACCGCTGTTTTATAAATAGTTTCCTTAAGTTTACTCCATTTATCATTTACTATACAATTTTCTGATGTATCATTGAAAGCGTCTTCAAGTTGCTGTTGAAATTCAAAGCACTTTCCAGGATCGTGAGTGTTAGTAATATTAATCCTGGGGCTAGACTTGTGTTTAGCTGTGTAGATTCTCTTTGGTCTCAGTCTAACGCTTGCAATAACCAAAGAACGATCTGTATCACAGTCAGCACTGTGGTAACTTCGAGTTAATGATGTATGGTTCAGATGTTGTCTCCGTGTGATAATGAAGTCCAGCTGATGCCAATGGCCGGATCTTGGATGTTTCCATGTGACCTTATGCATCTCTTTTGTTTTAAAAAAGGAGTTTGTAATACATAGGTCATTTCTAGTGCAATGCTCCAGCAGCCTTTGCCCATTATCATTCATGCGACCGATGTTGTATTTTCCAAGGCACACTGCCAATGAACTCGAGTCCTTTCCCACACGAGCATTGAAATCACCGAGCATATAAATGTAGTCGGATTTTGGAACTGCCTTGATCGCAGAGTCTAGCTGCTCAAAGAACGTATCCTTCACATCATCAGAGGAAGCGAGTGTCGGTGCATATACAGTGAGAATGGTGGCAAATCCACAAGAGGTTGCCAAGCGCAGTGATAATAATCTTTCATTACCTCCAGCTGGGATATCAATCATTCCCAGTAGCGAATTCTTCACTGCAAAGCCCACACCATGTTGCCTTTTTTCTGCCTGCCCTCTTCCCTTCCAAAAAAAGGTGTAATTGTTTTCCCTGAGTGACCCTTCCTCAGCGAGGCAAGTCTCCTGCAGGCCAGCAATATCAATGTTAAGACGATTGAGTTCAGCATCAATCACAGCCGTTTTTCTCACATCGTCAATATTTGTCAAGTCAGTGGAAAATCCTGGACACATGGTTCTCACGTTCCAGGTTGCAAGCCGTAGCTTGAGGTTTCTATTCTTTTTATTCGTACCTGGTACATTGGTTTTACAGCCTGCGATTCAGTTTTTGTCCTAGCCCCAAGCACCCATTGAAGCAGGCAGGCTGTGGCGGATCAGCACCCAATTGGCTGGGGGCTGCCCAGCTTGAGGCAGGCGGTAGCTGATCAGTGACACCTGTAGGTGTCTCCCACCGTCAGAGGCAACGCGTGGCGCCCCATGTCTACGCCAACTGACAAGGACTTGTAACCCGTAGCAGTTGCCTCTCGCTTTGATTCCGAGACCGGTTAAGACCAGGGATGGAGTTATTGCCTCTCCATAGCACAAAGCCTGGGCTAAAATAAAGAAACGATGTGTTGCCCATGCAGCATGATCCCTCTCTCGGCCTGCCTAGTTCACTCCAGAGGAAAGTTGACACCTATAATCTGGAACAAGACAAGCTGCAGAAGCTGCCGGATCAGCAAAGCAATGCTCTAACTGTCCGCCTGTCGGAGCTTCGATCCTAGACCAGCTGCCAACCAAGGCTTAGGGCCTGGTCTGCCCTGCCATGACTTATTTTGTCTTTGGGTTGCATTTCCTCGCACCAGGATAAGGCTAGTACCCTCCCAATTGCGCTCTTCCGCCCGAAGCCGTTGGCACAATGTGGGGTGTCGGGTTTGGTAAGCGCCGCCCAACAATTCGGCTCTGAATAAGCTGTATAATCAATGAATTGAAAACAATGTTTTCTCGTAGTGAGTTTGAATAACGAAGATACAAACAATAGATTGCACGATTACGAGTAATTGCCTGGCATATTTCGCTGCATTTCTTCATGTGCCTTTTTATTTTACTTGTTGGTTTGTTTTTTTTCCATATCCTATTTACAGGACATTGCAGTCAATACCAGAATTTTTCAGCTGCTGTTGATGTCTTGGCAAGTTTTACATTCAGCAGTTTGCCATTGCTTTTTGAACGACTGGCTCACATACCTTTCCGTAAGAAACCAACCCGACGCGATCGCTGCCGAATCTCGCGCAGCTGTTTCCGTACGTGGATATACGGAATTACGCACAGCGTCCTTAACGTCTTCGCCAGGCACACCGGCTTGACGTGCCTACTGCAGCGAATACTACCGTGGTAGTTAGGCCATGTAATTTACTTGTTGGAAACTGTGCTTTGTATATTTCAGCTTGAAAGATTTATCTCATTCCTTTAATTTATGTTGTGTGAATTCTGTAGCATGCACCTGACGAGATAGAGCGAAATATTCCAGAAATAAATTGTGCTGTCTGTTGTATTCTAATCCATGAATACCAAATACCGAGAGTAAGCATTTATCTAGTATGTGTGAGATTCTATCACTTGGCATCCATACAGTGGTATCAGGTTTGGGATTACTGTTTGTTTTGAGTACCCACTACAGCCAGCGCATATGTGAAAATGTTGCGAACGCAATTCGCAATTCCGCGTACCGCGTTTGAATCACAGCTGCGGGAGATTTGAAAGCAAACCGACTTGTGATGGTATTTTCATACAACGATGTGAGTGCCGGTCGCTCAGGAAGCAATGGCAAACTGCTGAACGTAACATTGCCAAGAAATCATAAACAGTTAAGAAATAATGGGGCTCACTGCGACGTCCTGTAAAGGATATGCAACTAACTTTAACTACCAGTTCCTGAATTAATGACTGACGTTACGTTCTTTCTTTTCATCAGGAGACAAAAGTCACCAAACGTCTTACTTGTTGATTACCCAGAAGTCGGAAGTCATGAGGTGACGTCAGTTTTCCATGCAGTATACCACCAGAATCTGAGGAACGTCATCGCCCATTTACCTAGAAAATGTCAGGTAGGCGTTGTTTCTCCATAGTTAACATTAAGATATAGCAGGGAATCTCATCTCATCTCATCAATGATTGAGGGAAATGGGGGGAAGTGGCAGGGAAAGATAATTCTCAAGTGATAACACGAAATAATGGATAAGATGCAATATTTCTACATGTACATGCGTTGTTGAGGACAGAGACTAGTGGGAACTCTCATTGTTGAAGCGTCATTCATGGCTATAACATAAAATCTAGTATGAGAATTGACGTGGAAGTTGACACAGCGACATTCGGCTGGCTGGATGACAAACAGCACCCAGATTCCGTGATTGTAACGGACTCACAAAGTATGATGAGAAAGGTGAAGACAGGCATGCTTCAGGCAAGAGTGGCAGGATACAATTCAACAATAAACAATAGAGAGCATATGTTGGATTCGTTCCTCAGGACATGCTGAATTTGTGAGAAACGAACCGGCGGACAGGTTGGCTGGATCTGCACCGCTGGAGGAGTAATGGTGCGTACGTGGCAGAATTGGTAGGTGTCCTCTGGTCTCGACTTCTTTCTTCTCCTACTGTGAGCGCCAGGCAATACTACGTGTGTTTATTTATGTAGAGTTCTCTTGGGATCGTGTGTACAGTGGAGAACAGAAGGTAGATCGTCACCGCCTTGAGTGAATGGTGCTGCCATAGGGACTAGCCGACATTCAGGACTCGGAAGAAAGGTCATATGGACATACAACATACTGCTGCAGGTACCAATAGTACTATTACTCTTCGCTGGCTGTTGCAGATGATAATGGAGCACGTATGGAGTTGTCCCAAGTGCTGTGACATCAGTTCTTGACTCAACTCAACTCTGTGATGGCTAGGGCTGTCATCCGTCCGCATTTCCCCCCAAAACTTGTCCTTAGTTTTCACATGTCACGAATTGTCGGTTAGAAATTTGTAAAATTCCATCTTTTGCATCTTTTGATTCGTAGCATTTGAAAATGTCCTCATAATTATGATTGCTTACATGTGCATAGCGTGCAATCATCATCATCATCGCCATTATGTGCCATGCTGATAAGCCTGCTCTGTGATGTTTCTCATGTCATCTCACACGGCCATCAGAATCGTGGATCAGCTCTGTATTCTTGCCTCGACCATACCATCTTGTCAAGCCATTCAGATATTTACTTCTCTGCCTTACCCTTGTTATTTTTCCTTCATTCTTGCAACTTGTCACTTGCAAGTTCTCTAGTTGATGTTGATGTCTTCTCGTAAAGTGCCCAAAACTTACTACTACTACTACTACTACTACTACTACTACTACTACTACTACTACTACTACTACTACTACTACTACTACTACTACTACTACTACTACTACTACTACTACTACTACTACTACTACTATTACTACTACTACTACTACTATTATTACTACTACTACTACTACTAATACAAATAATAATAATAATAATAATAATACTGTTACTGCTAACGTTACTACTACTGCTGCTGCTACTACTACTAATGCTGTTGTTGTTTATCCATCAAGAATGATGATGACCATTTAGTTCATCCAGTAGGGTTGAAAATATAGAGCCGTGAGTTCTAAGATGGCCGATAAGGCCTATCTTCGCTCGAAATGTTCTTTTGACAATGTGGGCAAAGAATACTTGACGTTCCAAGAGGAGGATCTCCTGCAGTGGTTTTTCTTTCCAGCCTTTTCTTCACAGCTCTTGTAGTCCTGTTTGCTTCACACTTGACTGCGCCTGTGTGTAATGGCGTACGCCACGAATTTCGGTCTTTGGCAGCAGTCTCCCAAGTGTCATGATTAATTCCAAAGCGTTTAGTGAGATCTTCAGAGTGTCTTTAAAGCGTTTCCTCTGGCCACCCTAGATGGCATGCGAGTCAAGTGACCAGCCCAGGGAATTTTATTCTTCATTAGTAATATGTAGATACTAGGCATGTATGCTCTTTCTAGGACTTCAGTGTCCGGGATCTTGTCTTGCCATGTAATATTCATTAGCTTCATAAGACAAACTGTGTTGAAGTGGTTTAATTTCATAGCGTGTCGCTGGTAGACATTCCATGTTTCACAAGCATATAGCTGTGTGGATAATACATTTGCTTTGTAGACTTTCAGCTTTTTTTGCAGGCTTATTCCATTTCTGTCTTACACATTCTTGTACAGTCTGCCAAAGGCCGCACTGGCCTTGGAGATTCTTGCATTCACTTCGTCACCAATTGTGGCACCTTGGGACACAGAGCTGCCAAGATAGGTGAATTTGTCCACAACACTTAATCTATGACCATTAACTTTGATATTTGGCACAGTGTGATTAATCCCTGGAGCCGCTACTAATTGTACTACTGGAACTACTAATAATACTTCAACTACAACTACTATTGCTACTGCTGCTACAACAACAGCAACTACTACTACTACTACTACTACTACTACTACTACTACTACTACTACTACTACTACTACTACTACTACTACTACTACTACTACTATACTACTACTACTACTACTACTACTACTACTGCTACAACAACAGCTTCTACTTCTACTACTACTCCTCCTCCTACTACTACTACTACTACTACTACTACTACTACTACTACTACTACTACTACTACTACTACTACTACTACTACTACTACTACTACTACTACTACTTCTGCTGCTGCTGCTGTTACTGCTACTACTACTACTAATACTAATACTGCGACTACTACTACTACTGCTGCTGCTACTACTACTACTACTACTACTACTACTACTACTACTACTACTACTACTACTACTACTACTACTACTACTACTACTACTACTACTACTGTTGTTGTTGTTTCTCCATGAAGAATGATGATGACCATTCATTTCATCCAGTGGGGTTGAATGTATGGAGCCGTGAGTTCTAAGATGGCTGATAAGGCCAATTTTGGCTCGAAATGTTCTTTTGCAATGTGGGAAAAGAATGTTTGACGTTTCTGGAGGAGGATTTCCTGCAGTGGGTTTTCTGTCCTGAATTTTTTTCACAGCTCTTGCAGTCCTGGTTGCCTCACACGTGACTGCACCCTTGCGTAATGATGCACACCACGAATTTCGGTCTCTGGCTGCAGTCTCCCAGGTGTCATGATGAATTCCAAAAGCATTCAGTGAGATTTTCAGAGTGTCTTAAAAGCGTTTCCTCTGGCCGCCTTTGGGAGCGTTTACCACAGCGCAACACGCAGTAAAAAAATTGTTTAGGGAGCCCATAATCTGGCATGCGAGTTAAGTGACCAGCCCAGCGAATCTGATTCTTCATTAGTAGAGTGTGGATACTGGGCATGGACGCTCTTTCTAGGACTTCAGTGTCTGGGATCTTGTCTTGCCATTTAATCTTCACTAGCTTCCTAAGGCAGACTGTGTGAAAGTAGTTTAATTTCCTAGCGTGTCGCTGATAAACAGTCCAGGTTTCACAAGCATATAGCATTGTGGATATTACAACTGCTTTGTAGACTTTCAGCTTTGTTTGCAGGCTTATTCCATTTCTGTCCCTTACATTCTTGTATAGTTTGCCAAAGGCCGCACTGGCCTTGGAGATTCTTGCATTCACTTCGTCATCAATTTGGCAGCTTGTGACAGTGCTGCCAAGATAGGTGAATTTGTCCACAACACTTAGTCTATGACCATTCACTTTGATATTCGGCACAGTGTGATTATTCCCTGGAGCTGGCTGGTACATAACTACAGTCTTACAGGAGTTAGCATATAGAGCTCAATCATCAGCAAACAGGAGCTCTCTGACGGTGTCGCTGTTAATTTTTGTTATAGGTCTCAGCCTTCTGAGACTGAATAACTTTCCATCCATACGGTAGTTGATGTCTATTCCAATGTCGTCGTTCTCGAAGGCATTCATCAGCATGGCTGAAAACATGAGGCTGAACAGTGTTGGTGCCAGGACACATCCTTGCTTCACTCCATTGGTGACAGGAAAGGGTTCAGACAGTTCGCAATTTTCCTGTACTCTTGCCTGCATGCCATCATGAAATAGCCGCACTATTTGGACAAACTTTCGTGGACAGCCATATTTTGCCATAATCTTCCACAGTCCTTCTCTGCTGACTGTATCAAAAGCCTTGGTAAGGTCAATGAAAGTGGAAAACATTTCGCAGTTCTGTTCCTGACATTTCTCTTGCAGCTGCCTTGCAGCGAAAATCATGTCAACAGTTCCACGTTCTTTTCTGAAGCCACATTGACTCTCAGGAAGAAGACCTTGATCGAGATGGGCTGTGAGGCGATTGAGAAGAATTCTGGTGATTATCTTCCCTGCAATAGAAAGCAAGGAGATGCCTCGGTGGTTGTCACAGGATTGGCGGTTTCCTTTACGTTTGTAAAGGTGGACTATTGACGCGTCCTTGAAATCTTGTGGCATGGTCTCGTTCATCCATATGTTTACTGCTGCTGCTGCTGCTGCTCGCTGCTGCTGCTGCTGCTGCTGCTGCTACCACTACAACCACTATTCCTCCTGTTGCTACTGCTGCAACTACTACTGCTATTGCTATTAATGCAGCTGCTGCTGCTGCTACTACTACTTCTCCTACTACTACTACTACTACTACTACTACTACTACTACTGCTGCAGCTGCTGCTGCTGCTGCTGCTACTACTACTACTACTACTACTACTACTACTACTACTGCGTCGCTTTGCGCACCACATGGTGAAACAGCTGATGGCTGTTGAAATGTGGTTTCTGAGGAAAATGCAGAGAATACCATGGACAGACAGAAAAACCAATGAACAAGTACTTCAAGAAATAAATGAAGATAGTAAACTGATTAGAGACATTAGACGTAGCCAGTCAAACTCTTTTGGGCATGTTATGAGAAGAAATTAATTGGAAAACTTGGTGACGACTGGCAAGATCGAAGGGAAGAGACCAAGGGGAAGACCGAAAAGTAAACACCTGAATGGCTCTCCCACGTGGCATGGTCGAGACAGGAACACAGAGCTGATCCACGACTCTGGTGATCGAGTGACATGGCAGTACATGACCGCCCACGCTTATCGGCATGGCACATAATGGATGGATGGTGCGATAAGTTCATGTTTGTTTTTTTAATTGTAAAAAGCCACTGTATATGTAACCTATCAGACTAGGGCAACTCTTTGACGTAAGTGTTGTGTGACCTTTGCCTGTGACATGTGACTGTCAGATATCGGGGTGCCCCACCGGCTAGATGAAAGTATTATTCACTGGCGAGCAACCCCAAATAGTCAGAAACTGACTGGGGACAGAATCTATATGGCTGAACTACAGATTAAGCCCATGAATATCCAACGTACAGCTCCAAGTGGCTCGTTACAAAATTGAAATGAACTGTGCTGAATATTCGCCAAGGAATAGGAAAGAGAAAGTTAGCTAGGATAGATTTTTAAGTCTGAATTAAAGTTTAAGGACAACTATCCTAGTACAGGTTTTTCTCCCTGACTGCTCCTTTCCTTGGTGTGTAAGTGAACCCCCACCAATGTACACAACAACACGTATGCACAATTGGAAAAAATATAATGACAGAACTATGAGTTACAATACTACAACATTTATTTACTAATCATATTACACATGTAAGGTTTTTCCAGACGATGATGGATGCGTATGAGTTTCTGTACTACAATAATCATGAAGGTGAAATGATTAATATACAATACGTAACTCTGAATCCTGTCTGGATCAGTGAGAGATCAGCAACTCTCCAGTGGAAACAAAAAAGAAACAGCTTGCCGGTATTCTGACGATCCTGTCAGTCCTGACACTCCTAGTCTTCACTCGTCCTTGAGATCTACAACATAGGTGCTCCTTGTGAGAGCTTGAAAGAAAGTCAAGAATGTGTTATATCTAATTCTACATCAGCGCAATCCTAATTAAAACATATCATAACACAAACATATACAATGACCAGTCTGGCCAAGTTTATCTTCCAGCTCTACTGCGTTCACCATCCTCCTTCTCCCTACTGTCTTTAGTCTGGGACGGGCTTTTCAATTGTCTCACACGCCTGTAATGATTACATTTCTGCCGCCCCATGTCCATGTCGCTAATACAGAAATTCTGTGTCGAACAGCCGCTCCGTCCAAAGTTAGTTTAGCAGCTCACAGGATCGGTAATGGTATTATAATAATGCCGGGTCATCCGGGCTTACAAGCCGTGACCAGTATCTGTGCCAGACTTCCGTGAACTACCCTCCACCATACGATGAAAAGGTTTAGCACCATATACCCTATAACAATTGTGGGTAATGTCTGTACCATTACACCTCTGCTTCCCACACAATTGTTGGCCAATGTGCCAATGCGCAGACAATAGCATAACACTTCATATTGGTAGGTTTGCATATGACAAATCAATATATCAAACATCCAATACACATAAACATATTAATTAAACTAGACATATTATGATACTTTAACATAATAGCATAATGCACTAGTTAGTTTGTATGTATACGAAATGAGACGTATATACACAAAAAGAATATGTACGAAGCATATTCCTAGCATCGTATATTCATATGAAATTACACATACATACATCCAACATATCCGTAAACATTATATTACTTCAAGATAGACATCTAATGATACTCAACATAATAGCATCAGGCATTATTAATGAGTACTAATATTGTATAGCTACAAAATGAGATATACAACAAGTCTAATTGAAGTGACCACACAGACCAGCCATATTTGCTGATCTGCCCGGTTTAATCACCACTTAGTTACTGCTGTTGGAAGAATTAAATAAATAGTCAGTTGACTATATTCTGTACAACAAATGCACACACCAAAAAGCAACTAGGATAGTGTACAAAGAATTGACAAGCATCTACCAAGACACCTAAAAGTATATCTAGACAAGATCTCCTTCCATAAGTTTCTACTTCTCAGAAGAGTAACACTTAAAGCCCAATGATATTGAACACAGAACTTAGAAAGCCCACTCAAGTAACCTACGACAATGATAGTTCTTGCGATAACCTAGATCAGATATAGACTGAAAGTTCATATGTCTAAAAGACTGTTGCATAGTTACTAATAAATCCTTCCTACAAGCCAACATAATAATCATGCATATGACTACAAACATTGAGCTGGCTGCCTACCTGTTCTGAAGTCAGACTTAATCTAAAGGGAACAGGTCTATAGTGGGGGTTTTTATACCTAGCCTAGCAGTAGACACTTATCTCCCAGGAATTCCATTCATAAATTCTTCTTATCTCCCCCTGACGTTAATTGCAATCCTAACTGCAACCTGGCCATCACACCTTGCTCCTCTCTGTCTGGTACAAAGTCTACAGGCCCAGTGTTAATTGCCTTATCAGATCTGTTTTCACACATTCCTGAGTCTGCCAGTCAGAGTGGACTGGGCTTGTTTACAGCCCTGGGGCTATTATCTCTCCCTGGGTCAATGTTGTTCACACCTGGGCGATTTTGAGTTGCCAGGCCCAGTTCAGTTTCAGTCTGCCCTCCAGTGGGGGGTAATTATCAGTTTGACATGTAACACCTTTACACTGGACTGTCTGTGTGATTTCATTCTGGGTTTATTGCCATTCCCACTGTCCTGTTTTAGTGGCCAGCAGCCATCTGTTCTGACACTTCACAGTTGAATGGACCCCTTTTGCTACAACATTTTATGCCTCTGTGTGTGCAGGCCTGATTGTTCTTTATTATAGAGAATAGCTATTGTTCTTCTGTAACTCTTCATGGCCCATCAAAAGTGAACCGAAAATTGTTCTGGGAAGTAAAGGCTGCCAATTCGTGACAGTGACCTAGAGTGTGAATTTATTGAAGCATAAGGCCTGTAGTATTCTATAGTTCAGAATTTAAGTTGACAATAGACCAGACCACAGGTGGCTAATTTCACCGTAATGTTTGGTCTAGTTCAAGGGTCACCAAACTACGGCCCGCAGGCCGGATCCGGCCCGTTATGTCTGTGGGATGTGGATTTTAATTTATGAGAATATTTTGTTAAATATGTCTAGGGGGTTTAATTTGATTCTCTATTATTTAGCCACTTGAGGTGATCATGGAATTCTACCATAAACACAAGGAGGAAAATAGTTCACTCCTGTTCATAGCTGTATTTATGAGTACTTCTCCATTCCCACTTATCACCCTCTCTAAAATTTACTATAGTGCTAGAAGACATTGATTGTACACAACATATAACAACCACTGATGAACACCACATTTACTTGATGTACACATCAAAAAATTTTGGACAAACAGTTCAAGTATGAATCAAGATCTGCAGTTACATATATATGTGTAATGAACACTATGCATTTTCAGACAGGCATGGAAATTATTTGCATTGTTACAATATAGTACCCAGTGACCCCAGAAAAAAACAAGGTTATTACAAACAACACAACAACCACAAATTGGGTCTACTTTCATTTTCCCTCATAATTAAGTCAAATAATGATCAAAGTACATAGAACCCCAACATATAAACATTTGTTTCTGACACCTTTTACAATTGTCTCATTTTTAAAAATAATGAGTTGGTGTCAAAATATTATACATATATATACCATAACATAACCCTTTAGTTGTACACCATTACCAAATAAAACACTCTTTATACATGGCATAAAAAAACACCCACATAAAAGCAGTTGATACTAATAATTAAATTAATTAATTATAGTGTCCATCTAGGCAATGCGGGTGGATATTCCTCTCCAGTGCTAAGCTGTTAATGTCCATAATTATCCGGACAGCAATAAATACTCACAGTCATGTTTTAATGTCCACTGAAGTTTGTTGTGGAAATACTTATAATCCCTATTAGGAATAAATTCACCACATATACATATCTCCTCCGTGGAGCTGAATTCAAGAATACTCTGTTGCCATTGAGTTGTGTTCCAAATGAAATTGGTGCCTAGGTCTGTCATACTTTCAGGAGATGCAACTTAAGGTCTTGCAGAAGGTTCTTCCCTATATCATCTTATCGATGAAAAGATGACGACTGTCCAACAGCTCGGTTTACGTTAACCGTTTACCAATTTAGTTCAAGAGGTTTTGTCACATACTCGGTTCATGTTGATTGGCCATCCCACACTTGATGATGGGGCAGTTAGGCCGACATGGGACCAGCATAGAGTTCTGATTCATTATTTACTTTCAGTGTAGACATACATTTCTGCTTGTTATTCATTTGGTTCATCTGAAATTAATTCCAGGATTCCGCTGAAGGCATGAGACTGAAGAATATTATTCCACCACATATCCAGGGTTGCAAGCCATCAGGTGATTCCTGTGGTTGCAGGCGTAAAGGCATTTACTCCGCTAGCTGCTTTCATATGGTCTTTATTGATGGTGTTCAGGTTTTGGGACCTTGAGGAAATCTGGTGTAGTTATGGTTCAGAGGTTCTGAAGTTGGTACATTTGTTTGTATTGGCTATAGTGTTGTTTCAGTGTCTCTTCCAATTTGTTTGAGTTGGTGTTCATAGCTAGAACTTGGTGTTGCATGGCTGGAACCTTATGTTTGACTGTTGCAGCTGTGAGATGTTCTTTCGAAGACTTATCCATTGTGGATATTAACTTGGTAATCCAACCAACAGTTGAAGGTTACTCACTGTTGTTAGTTTTATTAAACTTGTAGTAGGATTGTCCCATAGTTTCACTGATTTTGCTGAGTGACAAGGCTTCAGGTGGTACTTCCCAGCAGTAAAGCAGACGATACACTGTTGTCAGTTACTCTGTTGATCTTCATCTTTGAAGATTATTAGATTCAGAAATCCATCCTGGATATTCCCACTAAAATAGGACTTCCTCAATCACACCGTCAGTTGTCTTCGTATGTATCTCTTTTGCTTGCGTTTGCAGCTTATGAGTGCAGCAGTAAACATTGATGTATTTATAGATCCAGAACATGGTTAAGCCATATAGTCCTGACTCACCTTCATCAGGCTTTTAACCCAGGATCCTGATGATAGTTATGAAATGCAGTCCCACCAAAACCACCACTCGCTTCTCTTCTATAGAAAAGGGATGACAAAGAATACAACACGAGCATTAACCTACTGTGATGTGTTAACTTTCACAAGACAATTACAAACAAAAAAGGGGAAGGAGATAGGAGTGGGTTTCCAAGTTCCCTGTCTCTCGCCGCTTGTGGTAGAACTTTGCTAGCTCATAATAGTGAGTAAGGTATTTTCTCACTTTATTTTATGTTCTGTTGTTACTGGGACTATTAGATGAGTGAAGTCATTCTGTCCATCCAACTTGTTGATATTGTATCTCTCATTCTAGAAGAGAATAGCCTATACAGAATCTCTGTGGTTTCTAATGCCGCGTCTTCCTTTCGGTACTATAATCATCCTTAGGTCAAGGTTATTCACCATTGGCTTTTTAAGTACTGACATACACATGGATTCTTCTATCAACATCCTCATGTCCCCAAGTGTAACATTAAAATGTATATTCCCACAGGAAAAAGTAACAGTCAGAACAGGGAAAATTCTCATACCAGAAAAAACATACATGTACATTTCTCTGATATTAAGTACATGATAATCATACATAATAATTAATCATAATGATAATGCAGGGAGCCTAGGTTTTTGAATTTTCTTCAGGGGTTAATCCATAAACTAAAACATCCATTGTTTTCCCCCACTGCGTACAGCACATGAGGATAGTAATCGCTGTGATATATTTTGTCAATGACTGCTATTATTCGGAGTGTATTTATTAGAATAACTTATGCCGCATGGTCCAGCCTTCTGAATATTGCAAGCAATTTATTCACATCAATCTTCGCTTCTGTTCCTACTACAGTGAGGTGATGCGGATTGAATCCTATCCGAACATGCATTTACATCACGCGTTTACTTTAATTGTTCATGAATTGATATTCTCAAACATGGCATTTCCCTAACACTATTTTATGAAATGATTATATGTTCACCACTCATGCTGAGTGGTTGATAATCTGTTAACAAAAGGATTGTACTAAAATTTAGCACTATAGTTCCAAGTTACAGATTATGATGTGGCGAAGTATTTTATCCCCTGACTAAGAGTCAGGAATATGCGTAATCATTTGTATGTCCCCGCATGGATAAAACACCGTTGAAACTGTACTTTAGAGTTCAGTCTCTACAGTACATAGATTATTTGCAGATTTCTAAGCATAAATAGTGAGATATTGTTCACAGTGCATAGAGGTTTTAACATAGGAATATGAAATTGACAGACACAAGTTCTCTACTGAAGTATGAATCAGGAGTCTGCTACTACATTGAGAAAATGCATAGAAAGTGTTTTTGACCTGAGTTTGATACTCTACGGTACACATATTTCTAGGTTATAAGCACTACTAGTTAGATATAAGTTCATAATGCCTATAAAAGGTTTTAACATATGGATTTGAAATTGTAAACGTAGGAAAAATTACAGCGTGGTGACCACATGTGTTTCATTGGTAAACATCATCCAGCCTGGTTTAAGAGAATTGTTGACTTATTATTCTAACTAATTCTTAATTAAACATACTGGTCTATGTAATACATAAATACATCTTAATAATGTAGATATAACATACCAATAGCTGAAGAGAATCATGGTTTTAAAAGGCAAAAATACCTTTCCCCACACGGGGAAAGAAACCACACACGGGGAACGCACGTCTGTTTCTTTGTGTAGTACTGACCAAAAATGGCTACACTGGACCTTTGTTTTTCAATCAGTCCCGGTCTTGCCAGGTACGTGAAAAAAATAAAGCCAAATAAATTAATCTGTGCCACGGTCAGTCTATCGCTGTTTTATTTTCTACTCCTACCTAAGCAAGTTACTTAAACAGTAATTGTAAGGGGTTGTTTATTTTTAAGGGAGTCAATAAATAGGAAAGGGTAAGGACGTTTTATTATATCACACGCCTCCCCCATTTAAGCCATTTATTTCCTTCAGAAAATAAATGGTCAAGTAGTACTCTACAATTTCCGACTCTACATTGACTCACCTAGTATCCATCCCTTTGCTTGACTCCATTTCTTTCCTATGTTAAAATCTACCGGAGCCACGCCCATTTTCTTCTAGTCACGACAACTGGCATAACCTTAAAGGCTTATTTCCCTTTTAGTGAAAAAGTGTAGTACCCTCTCCACTGTTGTCCACTATGGTTTGAAATATGCGTGGTTATCTGATAATTTGCTACTTTTAGTACTGATTTGTCTGCGTCAAACCGATTTTTTTAAGCAATTGAAATATCACCATTAAGCTTGCCATAGCCAGATGATTCTCTTCATATGAGATCATTTGCTGAATTTCTTTTCCCACTATATTTAGTCTGGCGTTAGGAACTGGAGAAAGTCCTGAGTACTCCTACATGGGTTATTAAGAAATCTAACATCTGCATTTTGCTGATTCTGGGTTTTGTGCGTCCACTCCCCTCAGATTCTTTTCCCAGCAGAAAGTCGCGTCTCTCCTTGTAGTTTCCTTATGGTCTACGTGTAACCACTTCTAACGTAAGTATGACTAGTTGGGATATATAACAGCTTGATTTCTCTCTCATTAGATTATCCATCTTGAGATTATGATAAAACCAACGGTTAATTCTGCGTCTACTGATAGCATATTAAACTCGCCCGTCTCCCTATAAGTTAGACGTTTGTTTTAACTATAGATCTGATATTTAAAGGAAGCTAAAGATGGTTCCTGTTGTATACATTTTCATCCAACACATCATGTGTTTGGGTTATTAGTCGAGGTATGGGATTTTCCCTGATCAGTTTTAGTAACTACTGATTAGAGTGGTGTTCCCATTTCTCTTGCGGGTTTTCCCGGAGAATCTCGTCTAACATGTAAACAACGGTCCAACTTTTCTAGATTTTCGTTCTGAACCGAATATTACGGGGAACATGAATCTGTCCGACTGAGTTAATTCTTAGCTTACTCTCTCTCTCTGCTTTTCCTTCTAATCAAGATCTATTTTACGCTAGAATCCTTATTAGTAATTCTAAGCTGATGTGTTTGAGTTTCACTCTGTATTTGTTGCTTTGGTGTTGAATTACGAGCAATTTTGCGTCGCTTGGCGTACATTGATCGTCGTCTACCTCCCTCCAGGTTTTAGACAATATTCAACTTGGCAACATACATTGGTATGTAGGTTCAGACGTATTGTCTCCTACCATATATAATCAGTTCAGTGAGAAGTTAAAAGCCCCTTTTATGGTTCCTGTGATAGGCTTCCAGACAATCAAGTTGCTGGTTCACTTCCAGTTATGGATATGGATTACTAGTCTTTGTAAAATTACTATTACATCTGTATACCCCTCTCATACTGGCGTCTCCTGAGTTGTGTCCTCAAGATAACAGGTAAGGTACTCTTAATGTTTCTCTCCAGTTTTGTTTTCATCTGTTTAATACGTGGAAACTCTGGATTTATTTAGATTGACTAAGGTCTATCTTTGAACTGTTGTAATTCCTAATCTAGTAAACATCAAGCAATTCTTCAGCTATATGCTCCAATTTGCTTGGTGTTTACACAGCTATATTCCATTTTTCTAGCATGGGTTCACTGTATAAGTCTTAGGCGTTTCCTCTCTCTTTACGTCAAGGGGTTCGTCCTATCTATAAACAGCATCTATTTCAAGAGTTGTTTATTTAATTGTTGCTTCTCTGAGTCGTATCAGTTATTGAAGCTCATCTCTATCAGTCTGGATCTGCCTTCACATATTTAATGCTGGCATATCATCCAAATCAGAAATAAGATGTAGAAATATGTTTTGCCTTGCGGTTGATTTCTGATTCATCTACCTATTAGTAGGCTTCGAGCATTATCTAGAATTTCGTTACTCGGTTAGTTTTAAAGAAAATACAATTGAGTCGCGCGCCTCTATTGTACCACTTATTTTGCCCTTTTTAATTCTTCCCTTATGAGAAGATTAATGTTAATTAGGCAATTTATGAAATAACTCTACGTAAGCTAATCGCTAACTAAAAAGTTGTTTCATTCCTCTTTAATGAAGACGTCTCATAGTGAACATTTCACTTAATGAGGTTTAAACTGGAAATTCCAATTTATTAGTTAATTCTTTAATTATACCTCCTACATACCTATACGGTCTGTTTCCGCTACCATCAATAATGGAATCGGGGTGGATAATTTAAAGAAACACCTTATATTCTTTTAGGTCAGTAAGTGAGTTGATCAGTTTCACTTACATCACCAGGTGAATATTTTGGTTTTGACCCTCATTAGCATATGGGCCATCTGAGTTAGTTATTAATAACTACTCATATCACCGGTGGAGTAGAAGTGTCTGCTGGCTTTTCTTCCTAAGTATCCATCATTTATTCACCTTACTTTACTACCGGTGTTGTAGAACATGTTATGTTATATGAAAGAGGATTAAATTAGGGTGCCCCTAAATACTGCAAACTCTTACAATATTCCTTCCCTTCCATTAACTATGTCTACATTTTTGCAAGTGGTGGTTCTGGCCTTACCATCAGTTCATTTACTTATTTACTGCTATTTTTCACTGGTTTAATTTCATCTCCCAGGTATTATTTACTGTCCCAATGAATCATCATTTGTTGATTAAATTTTTCCCTTAAAACAATTTATTGGATTTTTAACTTATCTGTCCTAATTATCTATAAAATTGTCTATCACTCTCTACTGCCTTGGTAATTTTTCAATATTACATGAATTATACAAGCAGATCAAGCATGAAAATACAATGATAATCAATGACAAAATAGTTAATTAACACATGATTCATATGTAGGAACATAAGCCTTATGGATACATAATATAGTAGTGTGTTCATGACTACACCACTTTTAAACCATTTAAAGAGAATACCAGAGTAGCAGAACCATACCTCAAACATCAAATGGGAATGATTATGAATTCTAAACATTCACTGAATTACCTATCTTATGTGAGTTTACCATCCCAGAGACCTTACTACTGGAGGTTCATTACTGGACTTAGTTTCCCATCAATAAGATATAAAATATGAGTTTTAAAAAAAAATCCCATACCCAACAACCAACTACATGATGCATCTACCAGAATCAAGATATTACCTGTGAACAGTTTTGTACCAAAAAAACCTATATTTATCTGAGCCATTATGGTTTCACATAACTCTTGACTCAGCTCATACTAATGAGTGATTAGGTCTGTTACTAACACTATAACATTCTGAAGTGACTTGGTTTACCTGCGAGAGGTTTTCCCTGAATTCATATACCCACAATAATACACCAATTGTGATGTTTACCATGAGTTTTAATTCACGGACTACTCCACTACTAGGTGAAGTCCGTACCGGGCGGGACCCCACATGTGGGATGTGGATTTTAATTTATGAGAATATTTTGTTAAAAGTGTCTAGGGGGTTTAATTTGATTCTCTATTATTTAGCCACTTGAGGTGATCATGGAATTCTAACATAAACACAAGGAGGAAAATAGTTCACTCCTGTTCATAGCTGTGTTTATGAGTACTTCTCCATTCCCACTTATCACCCTTGAGTTGTTGACAGGCAGCCCAACATGGTGTCAGAAGTTCGAATGAAGTCACAATCTACAAGAATGTGTGCCAACATGGTATCAGAAGTTCGAATGATTTCACAGCTTGCATGAATGACCAAACAAGGATGTTTAAATATAATTATGATGAATGTTTCAGATCAGAGAGTAAGAGTGAAATAGCAAGTTGCGCTTGAGTGTATAATTCGCATAACTGAAAGAAAGATTACGAATGTGTGCAAAGTGTTAAAACGCATAAAATTGTGATCACGATATTATGTAAATTATGTGCACTGATACGTTTTATTTGATGCCCAAGCCAGTGAAGACTACACGACACAGACAATACGACGACAGACACGCTGACAGACACATATAACAAGATTTCGTATTTCAGGTTCCTATCGGAAGAGATAACTAGACAGACAAACTGTACACTGTATTATCAATATCTTCGCTGAGTATTAATTGTTCTTGCTCTACACACGAGAGAGCAGATTGAAAGTGTTCCTAACATCCCGTGTGTGTGACAGGGAAGATCCAGTAGATAACTCCGAAGAGCTGCATGAAAAGCTGAAAGTGTCAAAAGCAGCAGATGAGTACCCTATTTTTTTGACTTTGTACATTAAGGCAGCATTTTTTTTTTTTTTTTTTTTTTTTTTTTTTTTTTTTTTTTGATTTTACTGAATGCTGTAAATTGCCTACTGTATTATTGTCAAATATTATAAATTGTCAACTGTAGTATCATTGAACAGTGTAAAAGTTACTCGTGTGTAAGATAACTGTTAACAATGTCAACATTAAAGGAACGTATAGAAGCTGGAAAAGATCTAGGGTTTAGTGGAGACAAATTAGAACAGTGGGCAAGGAAAGAGTACAAGGAATATACAGATAGTAAAGCAGCTGCAGAGAAAGAGGAAAGGGTACAGGAACGAGCTCACAAAAAAGAGCTAGCAGAGTTGGCGGAAGCTAACAATTTAAAACAACTAGAGTTAGCGGAAGCGACTAAACTTAAGCAGCTAGAAATTGAGGCACAGGCCCAGTTAAAATTGAAGGAACTGGAGGTAGAGTTCCATGTGCATATTGCAAAGAAAAAGTTGAAAAGTAAAGAAGAGGAAAATAAGTATAGCAAATACAAAGAGATAGTGAAACCCTTCTGCCAAGGTGATTCAATTTCTGCCTGGACCGAAAATCTAGAGTTTCAGTGAAAGTTCCAAGAAATACCAAGGGAACACTGGGCCATACTATACATGAAGAACTTGTCAGGGGAGCCCTTAAAGGTAATAGAGTCTATTCCCCAAGAACTAAGGAATGACTACGATTATATTCACCATCGTATTATGCAGCTTTTTCTTTTAGATGCCCCAGGGTATCAAGTTCAGTTTTCAAAATTGAAACCTAAAAGCAATGAAACCTTCATTGACTACGTCTCTCACGTCCAAGACGTATACAATAAGTGGCTGAACGCTGCAAAGATCAATAAGAACTACTAAAAACTTAGGGATTTAATGATTATGGACAAAATTATTTCAACCATCCCAAGTCCCTTTGCCAAATTCTTACAGCAAGCTGATGTAGATTCTTTAGAGCAGTTAGAGAAAAGGGGGTCAGCTTATTTTCTTCTAACAGGGACATATTTAAAGCTAACATCGAAGAGAGTGAAATAGTGGCAGCTGCCAACAGTAAACCCCAAAAACCATTCAAAATTAGGGAGAAGCAAAAACCCAATCTACCACTGTGTCCATACTGTGGATTTTCTCACCCTCAGTTCGGAATGTGTGACCGTAACCCGAATTATCCATCTCATCTAGAGACGATGATAAAGAAACAGCAGAATAAGAGAGAAACCTTCAGACGTGCTGTCAAATGTTTTTTGCCATTCTTACGGGCACTATAGTTCACGTTGTAAGGGACAACAGAGATTGAGAGCAGTAAATGCTGTGCTTATTGACTCATCGAGTGAAAGTGAAAGTGAGCTAGGAGAAATTCGAATGAGTGAAGAAAATGTGGTAGCAGCTATTGATGTACTTAATTACGATAGATGTGCAACTTGTCATCAGTTTCATAAAGACGGAGTACTAAAATGCGGGCACACCGTGGCGTGTTCAAGTGAAAACGCAAACGCAGCAGTTTCCTCCAAAGGCAAACTAGAATTCCACAATGGAATGGTGAATGATAAGCCTTGCCAACTCTTGATCGATAGCGGCAGTACCTTGATCGGTCTAAGAAAGGAACTGGCTAAGCCAGAAGACTACACAGGCGAGGTCGTGAATTGCCGAACTTTTTCGGGCAATATAGAAAAGTACCCACTCGCAACAGCTCGTATAAATACTCCTTTCTTATCTGGCACATTTACGTGCGCGATCTTGAATAACCCGTGTACGGATCTGTTAATCGGGTGTCTGCCAGAAGTGAAGAAATGTACCACTAACGAAATAAAAGCCTGGAGAGAAACCTATTCCAATAAGGCTAACGCTGTAACTAGGTCTGAATCAAACAGATAACAAGACGACCTACAGAAAGAAATGCTCCATCTCATTTCACCTAGTGGTACAGTAGACAAAACCACCACGGAAGAGTTTATAAAGGCGCAACGCGCCGAGCCAACAGTGTCACCCTACTTTAAATTTGTAGGCGAAAAAACCATACATCTTGAACCTGAACAAGAGGTTTTATTACTTTTACCCGATAAGAGTGACTTATAATTAACATCATGGCAAGGGCCATTCAAAGTAGTGAAAAAAATATCTAATGTTGACTATGAAATATCACTGAACAACAAACTCAAGATATTCCATATCAACATGCTCAAACTATACTACTCTAGACAAGAACAACAGACAGAAGACGAACACAGTGCAACCACAACAAGCAACCAAACAGAAGACGAACAAAGTGCAACCACAGCAACCGACCAAATAGAATACGGACACGGTCAACCACAATAATCAACCAGACAGAGGACGATGACATTGAACAACCAGTACCGACAGTTGACACTACAACGACGATTAACAGCATACATCTAAGACCGAAAATGACAGACGAACAAAAACAACAGACAATAGCATTACTGACAGAATACAAACAAATTTTTTCAGACATTCCAGGTAGAACAGATAGGATACAACACTCCATCATTCTCTCTGACTATACTCCGATTGAATGTCGACCATATTCCATCCCTCTGAACTATAGGGATAATCTTGACAAGGAAATTCTTAGTCTTGAATTTTCTGGGATAATTAAGAAATCCCAATCAGAATATTCCTTTCCCATCGTCTTAGTGAAAAAGAAGGATTCTACTATCAGACTGCGTCGACTACAGAAAACTTAATTCAGTAACCAAGACAGACGCAGAACCTATCCCTTCCTGTGACGATCTAATCTTAAACATGTCAACTTCTACCATCTTTTCAAAACTTGACCTAACCAAAGGCTATTAGCAAATTCCTATGCATAAAGATTACATCCATCTTACTGCATTTGCAACACTTTAGGTCTGTACGAGTGGCGTTTTATTCCTTTCGGCATTCGCAATGCGCCTGCGACTTTTGTCCGTCTTACCAGGGATCTCTTGCATGGAGTAACAAACACCCAAACTTATATAGACGACATTTGTGTACATAGAACAGACTGGACTACACACATACAAACCTTAAGACGGGTCTTCGAAAGAATTAAGTTGTTTGGACTTACAGTCAAACCAACCAGAGTGGAGTTGGCACTGGAGGAGATAGATTTCTTAGGCCATACTATATCAAAGGGCCACTTGAAAAGTGACAACAAGATTGTAACCAAAGTTTTGTATCTCACAATGCCGACAACCAAGAAGCAAGTGAGAAGTTTACTTGTTTTAGTTAATTACTACAACAAATTTATTCCTAATTTGGCTCAGATTACTAGTGTATTTTCTGATTTATTGAAACTGAATTCAAAAATAAATGTACAAGATGCTACTTTAATTAGTGCAATGTCAAAACTGAACAACACTACTACCATTTCTGGCGTGCTCCTTCAGGAGTATAATGGCATCCTTCATCCAGTATTGTATGTAAGTCGCAAGTTCCAAAATACGATGTTTATTAGTTGGAAGCACTAGCGATTGTATATTGTGTGAATAAATTACATATATTTCTGGCAGGAACACACTTTTTCGTGGAAACTGACAATTCCCCGTGGTTAGCTATGGAAACAGGGGTCTCAAAGAATAACAGGATTTACCGTTGGTCCCTGCCACTGCAGAACTATTATTTTTCTGTAAGACACATTAAGGGAAGCAACATTACGTTAGCAGACTTGCTAACCAGACCCTCAGACTTTGAAGTGTGTCAGAAGAACGACGACGTTACATCGTCACAAGCATCTGCAGTTACAACAGATTAGCTATTGTATATAGAACTGTGATAGTAATATTAAGACAGAAGGACGACGTTACATCGTCACCGGCATCTGCAGAAACTATAGACTATCCATTGTATATAGAACTGTGTTAATAAGAGTAAGACAGAAGGGCGACATTACATCGTCACCGACATCTGCAGCTACGATAGAAATTAACCAGTGTACTTCTTTGTGGAAACAAAGGACCAGAAAACCAGCTGCGTAATATGCAGCGAAAGTGTTGCCGTTTTGAAAGAGTACAATCTTCAGCGTCACTACGAAACAAAACATCCATCAACATATTAAACGTTTTCTGGAAAATTACGCTCTGGGAAATATGAGACCATTAAACGTGGTTTTGAAACGCAAAGAAATCTCTTCACGAGAAAATTTGCTGAAAATGAATCTGTCACACATACAAGTTACAAAACAGTGCATACGATGGCAGAACGAGAAAACCGTTTACTGATGGCAACGTCCTTAAAGAGTGTGTGATCGAAGCAGCAAATGACTTGTGTCCTGAGAAATCCGATTTGTTTGGAACTATCAGCCTTTCGGCAAGTTCAGTTGTGCAATTTTCTAAGACTATAACCTTCGGTGTAATCAGCTTCGAGGTGTTACAGTTGATGAGGGGGAAAAAACATAACTGTAGTGAGGAAGGGTCTGTTGGGGCAGATCAGGACTCATTTGGAAGATTTGCAAATTCCTGGCGCTCTGTTCATATGGGAAAGATTTAGATATTTCTTGTGTACTGAAACCAGTAGTTTCTGCTGTGAACTTCATTCGGGAACATGCACTCATTCACCATCAGTTCTAGGATTTTCTTGAAGAAATTGATTCTGAATTCTGTGACTTGTCTTATCACATATCAGTCAGGTGGCTCAGCTGCGGTAAAGTCCTGCTTCGTTTTTACAAGCTCCGAAACGAAATAGATGTTTTCCTCACTGAATAAGATAAAGCTGTATCACAGCTGTCAGATCCTACCTGGCTGTCAAAGTTGTCAATTTTGGTCGATATGAATGAACTGAACTTGAAATTTCAGGGAAAGGATTACCTCGTCTGTGATCTCTACAGAACCATTAAAGGTTTCGAAGAAAGCTGTCATTGTTGGAAGCACAACTGGAAGGAGAAATCCTTTCTCATTTTCACTGTTTCAAAGAGTTTGGAGAGATTTTCAGATCTTGACAGATTTGAGAGTGACAACCTTCTGTTCCAGAATCCGTTTGATTGTAACCTTAATGGTGTGCCAGTTGAATTACAGTTGGAGCTCATTGAGAAGGAAGTACCGCTGCTTATCTGATTTTGAGTTTCCGAAACTTAAGAAATTTGCCGCTGGTATGACATCATTGTTTGGAACAACATATGTCTGTGAGCTAACATTTTCAAAAAAGACGTCTGTGAAGTCACCACATCGAATGAGATTGACTGATGAACATTTGAAAGCAATTCTCTTGATTGGATGCAGCAATTCCAAACCAAACATTGATGGTATTTTGAAAGCCACACGTCAGTTTCACAAAACTCACTATCCTCTTTTGCTGCTTAGTTTGTGAGATTCGGATATGTGCACAATATGTCTGATGTAACTATCTTTTTGCTAACGTCGCCTTCTTTGATAACTTTGTTTAGTAAATAAATATAAACATGTTGGTTGTCTTTGTTTGTTTGTTTGTTTGTTTGTTTGTTTGCACGCCCTTTCCATGATTAACTTAGTTTTTCGTCTTTTTTCCCAGAGCTTTCGTTCTAGCTTAAAATTATTGTTAAACTTAGTTGCATATCCTTTACAGGACGTTTTCAGTCAACACCAGCATTGTTTGCTGTTGTTGATGTCTTGGCAAGTTTATGTTCAGTAGTTTACCATTGCTTTTCGAACGACCGGCACCCATAACATAGCATAAAAACCAGCGCAACGTTGTCTGCTGCCAAATCGCTCGCAGCTGTATTTCGGACGTGGGTATACGGGATTACGAACCGCGTCCATAAGGTCTTCGCCACGGAGCGGGCGCAAGTATTGTACAGGTTGAGTATCCGGCCCGCGCTCATCATTTTGTCAGTTGTCCGGCCCGCCGTGAAAAAAGTTTTGTGACCCCTGTTCTAAGGCATTGATCATGTCTATTGTGATGTTATCTGTAGCCGGTGTCATGCCAGTTTTCATATGGTTAAGAGCATTCTGAACTTCCATCTTCAAAATTGATGGTCATTCATTATTATTCCGATGATCATATTGTTCTTCTCTTGTATCATCAAAAAGGTCTTTCACATAATCTGACCACGCATGTAAAATCTGATCGTTTTCTATTATTATTTTGCCATCTTTGGTTTTTAGGCAACCCTTTGATGTGTGTGTTCTTTTGTTAGTTTTTTGTTTTGTTGTTTTTTTTCCCGCGTTTCCATCCTGTTTCATGATATTGCGGTCAACACCAGCATCTTTTAGCTGTATATTGAATCCTAGGCTAGATTACGCCCATCAGCACGCCACGTCTTTCTGAGCGACCGGCTCCATACTCTCGTAAGTCACTGGCGCGACTCGAACCCCTTCAAGTTCTCGTGCGCTCACGTCAACCACGAGAGTATTCGGGGTTACGGAGTGTAGCATAATTGCTAACCACCATTATTCAGTTAACAAGACCGCAAGCCAAGAAGAGGAAACAACATAAAACAATTGACTTCACAACCGCAAACGGAAACTAGGACTTAAAAATTTAACGCACTATCAAAACTGGAACTGCACAAGTGACAGATGACGTGGATTCTTAGAAAGATTTCATCAGACAAAGCTCGGGAGACCATTGGACGAAACGGACATGTGACCCCGCTTTCGCGCCAACGCATGTTTAGCATATGTTAATATTTCATCAGAATATGGTAAGCCCGCACTTTTTCTGCAACCAGCCTGATGAACAGACGCGAGAAGCTGGTGAGACCAAATTTTCAAACATGGGATTGCGGAGTGTCTAGATCCGAGGTAAGCTTGTAACTCCCGAGATTAGACTAAGAACCCGATGTATCAGGTATCAAGAAATGGTATCCAGTGTTTGTAATGTCAATTGAAATGTATTATTATTAATTAAAACCTCTGAAATGTAAAAATGCTCGACTGTAGATTCTGACGACGCAGAGCCGTTCCCGGGCAAACTGACACTCCAATACTCTCTTCGATGAAACTGCAATCTCTGATATTCTTAAAGATAATTATTAACTTTAAGAAGTGCATTATACTACTCCATTCTATTCTGAACAACTGTACGAAGTGATGATTCTAAAGCAATCTTGTGCATTTCAGCAGACACTGATAAAAAATGCTATCACTTCCTACAGCTAAAATGACAGTTCGTGTACTAGAATAAGTGCCTTGTTTTAAAACAGACTTATCTATGTCTATTTTCAATTTAGAAAGTTGAAAGAGAAATCAAATCTTCTATTTCTGCTTCATCTGTTGAGGAAATAGGGTTTAATGGAATAAATATTTATATTTATGTCAAATTTAATTAGATAAGGGCACACATGAATTGCATTACATCAGAAGAGTTGAGCTTCGCGGAACTCCATCACACGAAGTGAACTTAACTCATTACTCAACATAACTTAAAACACAACACCACTCAACACCACTCATCACCACACAACCCAACACTCAACACCACAACAACAACAGATAATGGGAGAGAGTTATTAGACACAGAAGAAGAAGAAGTTGGTTAATTGGGGAAACACAGATAATTATTTATACACACTATAAACACCATTGAGTGGAAGAAATGTTATAAATGTATGTCATTTATTTACATGCATCTTGATACATTCTCACTCTTGTCACTGTCTTACTGTACACGTTCACTGACCCCAGGTCAAATGAGAACTTACATACAGCAGGAACCAGTTGATACAAGGCGTACACAGTGTGATAAACTCTGACCACCCCAAATTAACCCAACACTAGCTTAGAGAAAAAAGAGGGGAGGGGAACTAGTTCCTACTTCAGGAATTTAGATTTCTTCTGACCTACTTATAGAATATTGTATTGGGAAGATTGTATATATTTATGTGAATTTTAAACAGTGATCTTGGTGGCTACCAACAATCACCCAACACATCAGCAAACTAACCACCTAAATCAGACCTGAAAGAGGGAAGCCGAGAGAAAGAGATGAACCACAAGTGAGATGGAAGATGACTTGGCCATGAGCAGAGTATGGGGAGGCCTTCAGAGGAGCTATACGGGCAGACCTGAAGTGGATCCATCAGTCAATGGACCCTGGCTTACCAAATCTTCCAGTCACCAGGTTACATTTTTCATTGGTACACACCACACCCAATTTCAGGAAACTGATGTTTAATTGTTGATTCATCATCTTCACACTTAACATGTACAACATCAACATGTTTACTATGTTTTCACACTTGTTGACCTCTCATGTATTGATGCTTGTTTATTGATGGTCTGTGACAATGGTTCAATATGCAACTTTTCTAATATATCTTGTGTAAATCACAATAGCGATGTATGTACTGGCCAGAAGGCTCAGGCCCAGTCAATAAATGATTAACATGAATTAACCTTCTGTTAATTTATCAGTTCAAACCTATCTGTGAGTCACCAGCTTCTTTGTACATCATGTTGTCAGAATCTAATGTGATTGGTTATGTGTTTGATTGTTTAAAAATAAATCCACTCATAATGACTTACTAAAATGGGGGAGAGAAGACTCTAGATCTATCAACTGCTCAATATCCATGATTTCTTCATCTAAATCAGGCTGAGAAAATTCTCCAGACTTTCCTCAGATTTGATAACCAAAAAAAGGGGGCTCCAGAGCTACAGAATCCTTGGAGAAGGGACATAATCCCAGTTAGTAATCATTATTCTCATCAGGGCCATAATCTATATCTCATAGACTACTTAATAGATCGAGGCCTGCAGATAACTCAAGGTTCATATTCTGGGGTTATTGAAGATAGAAGAGGATGGGGCTCTACTTCTTTTGTTAGAAATGGGGCATGCACTACAGTGATCTCCCACTCCCTTCAAAATATATGACACGGAGAAAGCTGCTAATTGTTAGTAATGTCATTAATTCTTTTGTGCATTAATTTGGTATTCCGGGTGTTGTGTTGGTGTTCAATTTCCTTGCAATTTTTCTCAAGTCATGTTTCTTTTGCCTCTTTGCATAGCTTCCTAATTTTCCTATGAATCTCTTCATATGTTTCCTTGTTATTTTTGTTATTTCTTCTTACTTCCATGAGTTTTAAGATGTCTTCCGTCATCCATTTCTTGCGTCCTATTATCTTTATTTTTGGGATGGATTTTTCTGCAGCTTGGTTGACTGATTTCTTTAACATTTCCCATTGGTCACTGACGTCTTGAAATAATATTTCCATATCGGACAATGCATCGAATCTGTTTTTTTACCTCTACGTTGAATTTATCTTTTATTTCCTCACTCTTCAGTGCTTGTAGATCAAACTTTGTGTTTCTTGGTGAATATTTGACTTTCTTTAATTTCATATGTAAATTGCTTAAGATTAATCTATGGTCGCTGTAGTAGTTTGCGCTTGGTATAGTTTTTGCGACTTTTAAGACATTTCGAAATCTTCTGTTGATGAGGATGTAATCAATCTGATTTCTAATCTTATGATCAGGACTCCTCCATGTCCATAATCTCCTTGGGTGCTGTTGAAACCAGGTGTTTCCAATAATCAAATCATGCTCTTTTGCACACTGTACTAGTCTGTAACCTCTTTCATTCTGTTCCCCTAGTCCATACTTGCCCACTATGCATCCGTCCTGTTGATTTCCAACTTTGGCATTCAAGTCACCCATTATGATAGTTACTTCAGAATTCTTGCATTTCTTGAAGGCGTTCTCTAAATCACTATAAAATTCATCGATGCTGTCATCACTACTGTCTGCTGTTGGTGCATAAACTTGGATGACATTGACATCAAAAGGTCATCCACTCAACTTCACCAGTAACACTCTGTCTGGAACAGTCCAATATCCTTTGATCGATTTTGCTCTCTCTGTATCAATTATAATTTCTACTCCTCGTTGTTGTTTCTCTCCATCAGAATAGATTATTCTATATTCTTCAGATGTCATAATGCCCATTCCTGTCCATCTGGTCTCAGTACACCTAACAGGTTAATATTTAATCTTCTCATTTCATTCTTAATGTTATCAAATTCCCCATCCCCACTCATAGTTCTTACATTCCAAGTTCCTACTTTCAATGTTGATATTCTTTTGCACTAAGTCTCCTGATGACGGTCTGGAATCACCTGGTGCACATGACTACCCCTACCGGGCGAGGCTGCTCCTATGGAGCACCCATTTACGCCGTTTCACGGATTATCGATAAGACTGCAGTACATGATATTCTTGGCATCTGTAAAGAAGGTAGTTTGCCATTGCTTTCCTTCCTAGCAGTGACCATACTGGTCGATGACCGTAGCCAATGTCTTCCAAAAAGAGATCCCCTGCCTTCCGTCGTGAAGCTGGAGACCATAACCTACAACTATCTGTCGGCTGCTCTTCAACTTCATCCACCACCTGCACCCATGGCTTCACGTAACCCTGATCGGGAGGCTAAACGGGTACTCCACCTTGCCCAAGGGTGTCCCATAGGTTAGCGGATGGAAGGAGGTACCCATCAAGGCATTACTATCATGTTATTATGATATTTTAAATATTCTCTAAGCAAACGTAATTGCACCAGCATTTGGGAGAGAGAGAGAGAGAGAGAGAGAGAGAGACAGAGAGAGAGAGAGAGAGAGAGAGAGAGAGAGAGAGAGAGAGAGAGAACTATTTGTTCGAATTGAATGAAATTTACAAACATAAATGACATTTCCTCTAAACATATTTATCAACATAAACCCCATAGACTTCCAAGGTCTTTCGCCGTTAATGTAAGTACATTTTCTTTAAATTGTGGGTGGCCTTAAGAAGCCAGTAAAAAAATGTTAACGAAATCAACTATCCGGAAAAGGTATCATTTAAAGTACAGTTTTAAGAATTAAACATACACGTAAAATTGAAAAAGTTGATAATAAAATGTAAGTAAAATAAGATTAAACAAATGTTGTATAAAAAGTTTAATAGCTTTCTTCTCATCATTGCAAAAATATAACTGCGGTATTAACTGTTTTATTTCTCAAATAAAACTAAAAGATGTTGTTGTTAGTTAATAGTATTTTAACTAGATATACCATTTTCATTTTCAAGTTCTAGTAACCGCCCTTGTAACAATATTAGATGATTATGTCCCCCTACCAAACACAGACTGCTACTGCAACCATAGATTAATCTTAGGCAATTTACATATAAACTTAAAGAAAGTCAAATATACAAATAGAAACGCAAAATTTGATCTACAGACACTGAAGAGTGAGGAGATAAATGATAAATTCAACGTAGAGGTAAAGAACAGATTCGATGCATTGTCCGATATGGCAATGCAATATTATTTCAAGACGTCAGTGACCAATTGGAAATATAAAAGAAATCAGTCAAGAAGCTGCACTAACAACAATGATAATCCCAAAAATAAAGATTATAGGGCGCAAGAAATGGTTGGTGGAAAACATCTTAAAACTCATGGAAATAAGAAGAAATAACAAAAATAACAAGGAAATATACGAAGAGATTCACAGGAAAATTAGGAAGCTACTACTATGCAAAGAGGCAAAAGAAACATAGCTTGAGGAAAATTGCAAGGAAATTGAAAACCAACACAACACCCAGAATACCAAATTAATGCACACAAGAATTAATGACATCACTAACAAAAGAACAGACACATCAACAGGTTGCCTAAAAACCAAAGATGGCAAAATCATAATAGAAAAAGATCGGATTTTACATGCGTGGTCACATTATGTGAAAGACCTTTATGATGATACAAGATAAGAACAATATGATCATCAGAATAATAATGAAGGACCATCAATTTTGTTTGTCGGGGTGTTTTTCTTTTAGATATCTAGCAATTCCGCGGAGAAGTCTCCCTGGCGAAGGTGTTAACGATTTTCTCCGTAATCCCGTATATCCACGTGTCGGGAAACAGCTGCGCGAGAATCGGTAGGGAATCGGGTCGCGTTGGTTACTTACAGGGGTATCTGAGATTGTCGCTCAGTAAGCAATGCAAAATACTGTGCGTAATCTTGCAAAGACATCAACAACAGCGGTAAAATGCTGTTGTTGACAGCGATGTAAATAGGATATGCAACAATAAAAAAAAAATTCCGCAGAATGCTTGAACATAAATGTAGTGATCAGTCAAGGCATTACTATCATGTTATTATGATATTTGAAATATTCTCTAAGCAAACGTAATTGCACCAGCATTTAGCAGAGAGAGAGAGAGAGAGAGAGAGAGAGAGAGAGAGAGAGAGAGAGAGAGAGAGAGAGAGAGAGAGAGAGAGAGAGGGGGGGGGGGAGGGAGGAAGAGTGGGGGGGGGAACTATTTGTAATATTTGTCAACTTCAGCCCCATAAGCTTGCACGGCCTTTCACCAGTGCGAAAATAAGTGCATGCAGGCCTTGATTGTCAGACCAGGTTTTGTCCTACTCACTTCGCCTATTAATTGTCATCTCTCTCATTCCTATCACCTTGACCAGGGGTCACCAAACTACGGTCCGCGGGCCGGATCCGGCCCGCGACGTCATTTCATCCGGCCCGCCGTCGGTACTCGAACTTGCTTGATATAACTATGAAACACGAGACGTTGTGATACAATTTAAATGTAAATATTATGTTTAGAATAATAGGAGATCTTCACACGTGCGGAGACCTCCTGGCTGCACTAGGTTGTTTATTTAGGTGGCCCTATTTATAAATTTTGTGTACCTTATTATGAGATATATTCTATTACCAAATGAAGCCGCCTGCCGCGACTCTACAAGAGTATGGAGTAGCATATCCCTTGATACCTTGGTAAAAATGTATAGGATGCTGGGATGTTGTGTTGGCGTGCCTATAACAGTCCAGTAAAGCCATGTTCCCGCCTCTATGGCCTTGGGAACAACTTAGGCCGAAGAGATGCTGATGTCTAATTTTCAGCAGAGGATTTGAACTTAAACCCCTGAGCCACTACCAAGTAGATGGGCGAACATGCCCCAGGCATGGCTGAGCGTAGCCACTGTTTTTCGAGACCGCAGTTGAGAGGGTAGACAGGCCCTGTGAAGATCCAAAAGATCCAAGAGGATCTTGATTGTGGATTGAAGATTATCTGCTGTGGGGTGGGTTTTGAACGAACCTTCATAGTTTAAATAGGAATATAGGAATATAATAGCTATGTCTGTGCCTGAGAACAATAATGGAGGGATATATGCCTGGGAAGAGAGGAAGAGGAAGGCCAACGAGAAGATGGGTGCACGATGTGGCGGATGATCTCCAGATGGATGTATCTGAAGCGGGAAATCTTGCTTATGATCGAGAGGTTTTCCGGAAGGTTGTTATGGGAGCGAGGTTCTGCAAAGGACATGCTACTGAATGAATGACCTTTGTTCCATCTTGTTGTCTGATAATTGCTGGTGTTGTGTATCAGACTACAGTTACAGTGTTGGATGATTATCCATGCTGTGATGAGGATCACTGGTACTGTGTTGGATGACTACCCAAGCTGTGATGGAATATCAATGATACTGTGAAGGATGATCATGTGTATGTTTATTCATGGGGATGCCTATTTTGTCATTGCATCTAATCATGAATTTTATATATTAGGGCATTGGCATTGTTAATCAGATGTTGTTGTATCTTTACAATTACATTATTCTGATTCCCTGTACACTGATCTGAGTTTCTTCTGATATCTCTAAATCGTTGTTTTTTTTTCTTGTTAGCCGTAGAGATAGAATGAGATTCTCTTTGTCTTCTTATTCCTCTCTTCTTCTACGGCCCATGAGCAGTCGGCGTTGTGTTATTATCTCTATCATCTCTGTGCGGTTACACAAAGGTACCTATAAACTGTATATGTACCTTTGATGAGCTGTAAATTCACTAGTGACCCCTAGTCCTCTGCTTTTCTTGTGTTTCAATAGGATTTTAATTATGTTTCTAATGTAATGTCTTTTTCATTTTCATCTCCCGTGTACTTCACCCTTAATTATGGCTAGTAGGAAAAGAAAAGTGGACGCCGAGTGAGGAGTAAAGTACTTTGTGGAAATAAAGGACCAGAAAACCAGCTGCGTAATATGCAGCGAAAGTGTTGCCGTTTTGAAAGAGTACAATCTTCAGCGTCACTACGAAACAAAACATCCATCAACATATTAAAAGTTTTCTGGGAAATTACGCTCTGGGAAATATGAGACCATTAAACGTGGTTTTGAAACGCAAAAAAATCTCTTCACGAGAAAATTTGCTGAAAATGAATCTGTCACTCGTACAAGTTACAAAACAGTGCATAAGATGGCAGAACGAGGAAAACCGTTTACTGATGGCAACGTCATTAAAGAGTGTGTGTGATCGAAGCAGCAAATGACTTGTGTCCTGAGAAAGCCGATTTGTTTGGAACTATCAGCCTTTCGGCAAGTTCAGTTGTGCGGAGAACAGAAGAACTTGGAGAGAACATAGTGCTACAGATACGCGAGAAAGCTAGGAACTTGTAGTATTCTCTGGCGCTGGATGAGTCTATTGATCTCTCGAGTACGTTATGACTTCTCGTGTTCATTTGTGGTGTCAATTTGGATTTTCAGATAACGGAAGAGTTGGCGTCCGTTTGCAGCATGCATGGAACAACAACTGGGAAAGTCATTTTCGTGGAAGTGCAAACAATTTTCCAAGACTATAACCTTCGGTGGAATCAGCTTCGAGGTGTTACAGTTGATGAGGGAAAAAAACATTACTGGAGTGAGGAAGGGTCTGTTGGGGCAGATCAGGACTCATTTGGAAGAATTGCAAATTCCGGGCGCTCTGTTCATACACTGCATCGTACATCAGCAAGTACTCTGTGGGAAAGATTTAGATATTTCTTTTATACTGAAACCAGTAGTTTCTGCTGTGAACTTCATTCGGGAACATGCACTCATTCACCTTCAGTTCTAGGCTTTTCTTGAACAAATTGATTCTGAATTCTGTGACTTGTCTTATCACATATCAGTCAGGTGGCTCAGCTGCGGTAAAGTCCTGCTTCGTTTTTACAAGCTCCGAAACGAAATAGAAGTTTTCCTCACTGAATAAGATAAAGCTGATTCACAGCTGTCAGATCCTACCTGGCTGTCAAAGTTGTCAATTTTGGTCGATATGAATGAACTGAACTTGAAATTTCAGGGAAGGGATTACCTCGTCTGTGATCTCTACAGAACCATCAAAGGATTTCGAAGAAAGCTGTCATTGTTGGAAGCACAACTGGAAGGAGAAATCCTTTCTCATTTTCACTGTTTCAAAGAGTTTGGAGAGATTTTCAGATCTTGACAGATTTGAGAGTGACATCCTTCTGTTCCAGAATCCGTTTGATTGTAACCTTAATGGGTGCCAGTTGAATTACAGTTGGAGCTCATTGAGAGGGAAGTACCGCTGCTTATCTGATGTTGAGTTTCCGAAACAAGAAATTTGCCGCTGGTATGACATCATTGTTTGGAACAACATATGTCTGTGAGCTAACATTTTCAAAAAGGAAGTCTGTGAAGTCACCACATCGAATGAGATTGACTGATGAACATTTGAAAGCAATTCTCTTGATTGGATGCAGCAATTCCAAACCAAACATTGATGGTATTTTGAAAGCCACACGTCAGTTTCACAAAACTCACTATCCTCTTTTGCTGCTTAGTTTGTGAGATTCGGATATGTGCACAATATGTCTGATGTAACTATCTTTTTGCTAACTTCGCCTTCTTTGATAACTTTGTTTAGTAAATAAATATAAATATGTTGGTTGTCTTTGTTTGTTTGTTTGTTTGGTTGTATGCATTGCACGCCCTTTCCATGATTAACTTAGTTTTTCGTCTTTTTTCCCAGAGCTTTCGTTCTAGCTTAAAATTATTGTTAAAAGCTAGTTGCATATCCTTTACAGGACGTTTTCAGTCAACACCAGCATTGTTTGCTGTTGTTGATGTCTTGGCAAGTTTATGTTCAGTAGTTTACCATATCTTTTCGAACGACCGGCACCCATAACATAGCGTAAAAACCAGCGCAACGTTGTCTGCTGCCAAATCGCTCGCAGCTGTATTTCGAACGTGGGTATACGGGATTACGAACCGCGTCCGTAAGGCCTTCGCCACGGAGACGGCGCAAGTATTGTACAGAATGAGTATCCGGCTCGCGCTCGTCATTTTATCAGTTATCCGGCCCGCCGTGAAAAAAGTTTGGTGACCCCTGGTCGAGTTAGTCAGTCAATCTCACATTCAGTCGGACAATCAGTTTGTCAGTCAATACGCCTGTCAGCCAGACAATCAGACAGTGAATCTTTCAGTCTGTCAGTCGGTCAGTCAGTCAGTCAATCAGTTAGTTAGTTAGTTAGTTAGTTAGTTAGTTAGTTAGTTGGCTAGCTAGTTAGTAGTTAGTTAGTTAATTAGTCAGTTAATCAGTCACTTAATCAGTCACTTAATTAATTAATTAGGTAGTTAGTTAGTAATTAGTCAGTTAATTCGTTAATATTGTGCCAACGACTTCGGGCAGAGGAGTACAATGTGGAGGGTCAAGCCTTACTCTAGTAAGAATAAATGCACCCTAGAGACTAAATGGGATAACAATGAAGAACACGCCCTAAACTTGGTCAGCAACTGATTTAGCATCGAATCTTCGACAGGCGGACAATTAGAGCATTGCTTTGCTGATCCTGCAGCTTCTGCAGCCTGTCTTGTTCCAGGCGTATTTCTGTTACCTTTGCTCTTAAGTAAAATAATCAGGTCGAGAAATGGATCATGCTGCATGGGCAACACATAGTCTCTAAATTTAGCCCAGGCTTTGTGTTATGTCCGTTCTCCGTGGCGGTGTTACAGACGCGGTTAGTGATCCAGCATACCCGCGTTCGAAACACAGTTGCGCGCGATTTGGCAGAAGCATGCGTTGCGCTGGTTTTTTACGAAATGGTATGGGTGCCGATCGTTCAGAAAGCAGTGGCAATCTACTGAACGTAAAACAAGCCAAGACATCAAAAACAGAAAAATAATGCTGGTGTTGACTGCAAACATCCTGTCAAGGATATGCAACTGACTAACTTTGTGTTATGGGGAGGTATCTCCAGTTAATGACCTGTTTCCACCGTAAATATCTAAGTTTGATAGGCCAGCGTGGCTGAATGTGAACAACACTCGCTCTTAAATTTCCAGTGTGCTGATGAAGAGGTTGCGGGTTCAACGCCTACACCGGTCAGCTAAACTCAAATGTTGACTTCGCGTCCTTGACTTGGTGACGCTAATTGCAATTACATTAGAAGTCCTAGTTTGTTCGCCCAAAGTCGAAGGACACTGGCAATAGGGAAAGCTAATGCACAAGCAAAAATCAGTCCAGTGCACTAGAAGTAGTAGCGCATGTATGAACTAGGCTTGTGTTCAAATCGTGTGAACGCATAAAAGAAAACACAATATGATACACTGCAAGAGAAAAAGAGGAACACCAATATCTAGAAACATCAAGACTTTGTGGGTGAGCATCTGGTTGGGAAAGTGACTGACACTTCCATCAAGGATGAATGCTGCGTGGAGGACTTTTGTGGTGACATTCTGGTGGCGGCATTATGCACAGTGTGCCTGAGCGGGCTGTTTTTTTGTTTTTTTTTTTTTTTTTTTGGTCGAAACTCCTGTCTTTTCCACTTTTCACATGGGACAGTGAGGAACATTTTATGTGATATTCACTGGCACAAGAACGGAGCATAATGGGGACGACCTGTTGCTGTGATGTTGGAACCGCGACTGAACAGAACTGAACTGAAAAAGAGGCAGTTTACGTGATACCTAACACAATACATTTGGTCTTTGTTTTTTCTTCAGGTCAAAGTTGACGCTGCGGTCAGGATACCAGGATCTCAGTCTTCTTTGTTTTTCGTGGATGACAAGATATTGGTTTACAGCCACAGTAAGAAAGCCCAGGTATCATCCAGGCAAGTGTTTGCTCCTTTATTTCTTGCATTGATTTATTTGTATCGGACCTGTCCCAGTCTGTAAGGTGACTCAGCCTGAAATGACTATCGGGCTTATCGTTCAAGAGTAGATACGTATACGCATGTTAGTTCCCAGCGGGCGCGTTACTGAAGTTGATAAGGAACTGCGCTGATGATGTCATGAGCACGGTCGTATTAGGAGGGTTCTGCGCCTTGCTGGTCTCTGAGGGAAAGATTAGCCACATTTTCATCCCTGTACTCAGGACTAAATGTGAGGGCCCTATCACAGCGCCTTGCTTGTCTCTGAGGGTTAGATTAGAAACAGTTTCATCCCTGTAGTCAGGACTAAATGTGAGGACCCTATCACAGCGCCTTGCTTGTCTCTGAGGGAAAGATTAGAAACAGTTTCATCCCTGTAGTCAGGACTAAATGTGAGGGCCCTATCATAGCGCCTTGCTGGTCTCTGAGGGAAAGATTAGCCACTGTGTCATCCCTGTACTCAGGACTAAATGTGAGGGCCCTATCACAGCGTCTTGCTCGACTTCTGAGGGAAAGATTAGCCACAGTTTCATCCCTGTACTCAGGACTAAATGTGAGGGCCCTATCACAGCGCCTTGCTGGTCTCTGAGGGAAAGATTAGCCACTGTGTCATCCCTGTACTCAGGACTAAATGTGAGGGCCCTATCATAGCGCCTTGCTTGTCTCTGAGGGAAAGATTAGAAACAGTTTCATCCCTGTAGTCAGGACTAAATGTGAGGGCCCTATCATAGCGCCTTGCTTGTCTCTGAGGGAAAGATTAGAAACAGTTTCATCCCTGTAGTCAGGACTAAATGTGAGGGCCCTATCATAGCGCCTTGCTTGTCTCTGAGGGAAAGATTAGAAACAGTTTCATCCCTGTAGTCAGGACTAAATGTGAGGGCCCTATCATAGCGCCTTGCTTGTCTCTGAGGGAAAGATTAGAAACAGTTTCATCCCTGTAGTCAGGACTAAATGTGAGGGCCCTATCATAGCGCCTTGCTTGTCTCTGAGGGAAAGATTAGCCACTGTGTCATCCCTGTACTCAGGACTAAATGTGAGGGCCCTATCATAGCGCCTTGCTTGTCTCTGAGGGAAAGATTAGAAACAGTTTCATCCCTGTAGTCAGGACTAAATGTGAGGGCCCTATCACAGCGCCTTGCTTGTCTCTGAGGGAAAGATTAGAAACAGTTTCATCCCTGTACTCAGGACTAAATGTGAGGGCCCTATCACAGCGCCTTGCTGGTCTCTGAGGGAAAGATTAGCCACAGTTTCATCCCTGTACTCAGGACTAAATGTGAGGGCCCTATCACAGCGCCTTGCTGGTCTCTGAGGGAAAGATTAGCCACAGTTTCATCCCTGTACTCAGGACTAAATGTGAGGGCCCTATCACAGCGCCTTGCTGGTCTCTGAGGGAAAGATTAGCCACAGTTTCATCCCTGTACTCAGGACTAAATGTGAGGGCCCTATCACAGCGCCTTGCTGGTCTCTGAGGGAAAGATTAGCCACAGTTTCATCCCTGTACTCAGGACTAAATGTGAGGGCCCTATCACAGCGCCTTGCTGGTCTCTGAGGGAAAGATTAGCCACAGTTTCATCCCTGTACTCAGGAATAAATGTGAGGACCCTATTGCAGCACAGTACCCTCGCGAAAACTACCCTGTGAAAAATGGTCTAATGTCATATAAATAACCCTTTCACAAGCTTCCAGGCGCATTGAGCATATGGTGCTGGGCCCATGTTTGTCTAGAATAGTCTACACTCGATGAGCGATGTGGTTATTATCATACAGACCGCATTTACTTCCCACTTCCGTCTACATCTACCTTATCATGTACCAATACCCCACCCAGCAGTGCAGACCCAGCCAATCTGTCCGCTCGCTCGTTTCCCTCCCAACCAGCATGTCCTTTGGACACAATCAAACACATCCGTGTCCTGAATGCTTCGATAATTCTTTCTAACACAGCATAGAGTAATGCCCAACGTCTACTACCAACATAACCTAGAGTAAACAGGCAAACACAAAAGAAGTCCCGTAGTAAGAACCTGATGTGGGTATATGAAGTGTTTAGAAAAACCACATTTATATGGTTCACAGAGCAGGGAGAATAGGTGGCCGGTCTTTCTCTTCCTTAGCAAGCGATGAGAGCTGGCATCTAACGCACGCTCGACAGTACTCATGCTGTTGTCAGCGTAAAGACCTAACCGTTACATCAGTGTACCCGCTGTCTTCCAGAGTATTTAAAATGTTAGTTGCATGTCCTTTACTGGACTTCACAATCAACCTCAACATTATCCGGATGTTTCTGAATTACTAGGCGCAATCAAGACGAGAGACAGACAATGTTGGAGACTCAATGCAGCCAAACTCCATTGTAGAGACGGCACTTGATTAGTTGATTGATTTAATTGGTAATGTATACATTCAGTAGTTTGTGAGATGCCTTAGAGAAGCCTTAGTAGATGAGATGTCTTGGATAAGCTGCAGGAGTAACTCGCGAGAGATAGAATTAGAAATATGGGAATTAGAAGACGACTAGATCTGAAACCAAACATGCAACTCACTAAAGAACAACAAACTAAATGGTTTAGCCACCACATAAGAATGCCCTGGTTCCATCTGCTACAAAGAGACACGTTGGAGAAATATAATGGTGTAGTGCAAGGGGAAGGCTACGTAAAAGATGGAGTGATGGTATCAAGAAGTAGAATTACTAAGAGCGCATAAAAGATCTTTATATCTCCACCCCCCCCCCCCCACCCCAACATTTCAATGAGGTAAGAGGAGGAAGAAAAGCGGGAGGTTAAAGTTAAAGACCACTTTACACGTTTTAAAACTCATTGGGCACATTTCCTAACAACCATTCCAGACACCATAAAACATTTCCTGACACCCATTGTAGACTACATAAAACATTTCCTGACACCCATTGTAGACTACATAAAACATTTCCTGACACCTATTGTAGACTACATAAAACATTTCCTGACACCTATTGTAGACTACATAAAACATTTCCTGACACCTATTATAGACTACATAAAACATTTCCTGACTCCTATTGTAGACTACATAAAACATTTCCTGACACCTATTGTAGACTACATAAAACATTTCCTGACACCTATTGTAGACTACATAAAACATTTCCTGACACCCATTGTAGACTACATAAAACATTTCCTGACACCCATTGTAGACACCATAAGACATTTCCTGACACCTATTGTAGACACCATAAGACATTTCCTGACACCTATTGTAGACACCATAAGACATTTCCTGACACCTATTGTAGACTACATAAAACATTTCCTGACACCTATTGTAGACTACATAAAACATTTCCTGACACCTATTGTAGACACCATAAGACATTTCCTGACACCTATTGTAGACACCATAAGACATTTCCTGACACCCATTGTAGACACCATAAGACATTTCCTGACACCCATTGTAGACTCCATAAGACATTTCCTGACACCCATTGTAGACACCATAAGACATTTCCTGACACCCATTGTAGACTCCATAAGACATTTCCTGACACCCATTGTAGACACCATAAGACATTTCCTGACACCCATAGTAGACTCCATAAGACATTTCCTGACACCTATTGTAGACTACATAAAACATTTCCTGACACTCATTGTAGACTACATAAAACATTTCCTGACACCTATTGTAGACTACATAAAACATTTCCTGACACCCATTGTAGACACCATAAGACATTTCCTGACACCCATAGTAGACTCCATAAGACATTTCCTGACACCTATTGTAGACTACATAAAACATTTCCTGACACTCATTGTAGACTACATAAAACATTTCCTGACACCTATTGTAGACTACATAAAACATTTCCTGACACCTATTATAGACTACATAAAACATTTCCTGACACCTATTGTAGACTACATAAAACATTTCCTGACACCTATTGTAGACTACATAAAACATTTCCTGACACCTATTGTAGACTACATAAAACATTTCCTGACACCCATTGTAGACTACATAAAACATTTCCTGACACCTATTATAGACTACATAAAACATTTCCTGACACTCATTATAGACTCCATAAGACATTTCCTGACACTCATTGTAGACTACATAAAACATTTCCTGACACTCATTATAGACTCCATAAGACATTTCCTGACACTCATTGTAGACTACATAAAACATTTCCTCATGTCCAACTCAGGGCTGAGTGAAACTGTGAACCCAGGAAAAAAAATTTAAATCCTCCCCCGATGCGGATTCGAGCTCACAACCAGGAGCCTGCAGGCGAGCGTCTAGCCACTACCGCTATGGCAGTTCTGTAATCTCTCAGACAAATCATCATCCAGTGTCTGGCCGGCAGGCGTGAGCGATCATGCTTCTCCACAAATTGCGATCTCCGACGGCATGGATCAATTCATGTGTTGACCCCCTCCCGTGCCATGCCACAAGACTATCAAGAATTGTCTCACGTTGTCTTCCTCTATCTCCCTTTCCACAAATCTTTTCGGTTGTCACAACATTTTCCAATTGTTGTCTTCTTATAATGAGGCCAAAAAATTATGACTACTTCTTTCCGATGTTTGTGATATGTTGTCTTTGTCTATGTAACAAGCAAGAACACTTTTTTCTAACTTCCAAGGACAAAGACGTATTGCAAAAAATGTTCTTTATTTGATAGAATGTAGTTTTTGCTTGTCCTATTCTGTTCTTTATCTCAGTGATGCACCTTCTATCTGATGTTATCCGTGTGCCTAGATATCTGAATTTCTGCACTTGTCCCAAAATAAAGTCCTGTACTTTAATTGCACATTTAGGCAAAATCTGTTTCTTTGATATCACCATGATCTCTGTTTTTTCTGTTATTCAAAATAAAGCCCATTCTTTTCACTTCCCACAACCACTGTATATATCATTCTCTGTAATTCCTTCTGACTTGTTGCTATCAAGACGGTGTCATAAGCATAACGTAAGTTATTTATATTATGTCCACCAACCAGGATCGCTGACATATTTTCTGTAGATCTCATTATATATTCACTGTACAATGAGAACAAATCAGGAGACACTACACAACCTTATCTGACACCCTTTATATGCTGAAATGTTGCTACCAAGTTGTTGATTCTTATAACTACTGTTTGCTGTCAATATATGTTCTTTATTATTTGCACGTTCTAGCCGTCAATGTTAAGTTACTTTAGACATATATAAATATATACACCTGACTGCATGTTGTAAATTGTGGACATTACATTTGCTTCTTTCTTTCAGTGACATGCCAGGGATACTTGAGAATCATATCGATGCTGCGTACATCTTGGCAAACACCACCATCCTGAGAATCATTAAAGGTCTGGGAACATTATCTTGATTTGATTTGTTTGTAATAATAATTTGCCTGTATATGTCGAAATTGAAATGAATCGGATGTCGAAAAATTGTCGGACATTTTAAACATAGTGCAAACACAACCGAGTTGCAAATGATGTACCAACAAGATGAAACAGTATGTTTATTATGGTACAGAGTCTTCTACAGGTCAGAGAAGCATTAACTGTCTACATGTCAGATGAAAAGAAGCAATACAAAGTTCCAAAACTGTCAGGTTCAGATTGGGAGAAGATTTCGAAATATGTCAAAGTTTTGGACTTATTCTGTCAGTCCACGGGCCTGCTTGGCGGTCAAGATTTTGTTTCATGTAGTTGTGTATTGCCACTGCTATCATTGTTGACTGTACACGATGATGATCCGGGCTACATAGCTAAATTTAAGGCAGCATGTATTAATGACTTCAGTGAATGTGGAGCTAATATGACAAGTATTAAAATACTACAGATTGCAACAGCACTTGATCCACGCTACAAATAACTGAAGTGTTTGTCAAAAGATGCAAAAGAACGAACTTGGTCACGTGTTGAACAACAAATAGCAGTAAATGTTCATGATGAGCAGATGGATACTGCTGCAACGAATGATACTGATATTGACAATGAAACTATATGTGAACCAAATGAAGAGAGTATTAAGCTAATTGAGTCTGAAATGGATAAGAAAGTTTCTGAATCGGTTGACCCTTTACAATGGTGGAAACTTAATGAACATCGATATCCAAAATTGGCATTCCTTGCCAAGACCATTCTGTGCATACCGGCTACCTCAGTTCCATGTGAACGATTGTTCAGCTCTGCTGGTTATATTGTTAATAAGACGCGCTCGTCACTTGAAGCAAATAGAGTCAACATACTCGTCTGTTTGCATAGTTGGTTATTAGATGACATATGAACAAAACAATTCAGTGTTATTTCGATTTTTGACAAATACGACTATAATGTGAGTTATATGACTATAATTGTTTTGCTTTAATCGAAATTAACGATTAATTAATCGTTAATTTCTCAAAAGTTAACTAGTAAATTTAAATTAATCGGTCGCAGCCCTAAGAAATATAAGAACTGCTTTTTAAGAGTCGTGAGAGTAACCGGGAGAGATAGAAATGGGAACGAGGAAATTAGAAAACTAGGTCTGAAAGCTTCCAGGTCAACACAACCTAAATTAGGTACCAGAAAATGTGGGAAATAAAGGCGACTGGTCTCATGCTGACCCTATTACCCACCTATCTCCGATTAGTGTATACAAATATTGACCATTACGCCTTAAAGCGTGTAATAATGGTCCTTTTAAAAAAGCTAACAGAAGGGAGGTAACGAAATAACTTTCTTCATTATAAATTCCAAAAGTTATCCCCCTTGTTACTTCACATAAGTATATATATGGAAGAAGAGAAGAAGTAGCGGATCTCCCTTACAACCTCCATAGCAACGGTTGTTGCAAATACACACAACTGCCAGAGTAACAAGGATTGTCTGGAATAGAAAAAAAAAACGGCTAATGGCAGAAGGCCATTGTGTGCAAATGTAAAAAGGCGATAATGACGTTTCTTTGGCCATGGAATGAGAAGAGAGGCATTGGGACATTATCGGGAAACACCATGACGACTGGAGAAATCAGAGCTAGAAATGGCAGGCGTAGATGGAGAGAAATTATGCTGGATGGACTGGGGCGTTAAAATAGTTGAATATCATCGGCGAGTTTGATCAAGAAAACTATGGACCTTGTGTTTATCATGCGGCATTCACTTTGTGTTTTTGTTCACGATGTAAAGTTCGGATTATTGCTTCTGTTTACTATGTGACATTCACATGTGTTTTGTTTTTCCATATTTTTGCATTCACTTCTTGTGTGTTTTTTCACAATGTAGCATTCATATAATGGGGTTTTTGTTTATGACGTAACATTTACATTGGAACTCTTCGCTGGCTGCTGAGGATGGGGACGGAGCGCTTATGGGAATGTCCCGAATGCTGTGATGTCGGTTCCTAAATCAATCAATCAATCAATCATTTACATTCTGTGGCTTCGTCACGGCATAGTATTGACAATATGTAGCATTAACAATATAGGTTTTTGTTCAAGATGTAGCATTGGCAAAATGGGTTATTGTTCACGGTGTAACATTAACGATATGGTGGGTTTTTGTTCACTTGTAGTATTAACAATATATGTTTTTGTTCACGGTGTAGCATTAACAATATGGGACTTTGTTCACGGTGTAACATTAACGATATGTGTTTTTGTTCACGATGTAACAGTCACATTATGTGTTTTTGTTCACAAAGTAGCATTCGCATTATGTGTTTTTGTTCACAAAGTAGCATTCACAGTATGTGTTTTTGTTCACGATGTAGCATTCACAGTGTGTGTTTTTGTTCACGAATGAGCATTCACATTATGTGTTTTAGTTCATGAATTAGCATTCACATTATGTGCGTTACGTCGCCAGGATGTGAGATGTGGGATATAGATGCTGTCAACATCAGTCATGTTGTGACACCAAGGTCAACCATGGCGCCCTGTGTGCAACCTGATGATGCTGTAGTTTGGCAATCTAAACTGTACACATTTAAAGGTGAGAACTTGAATCGAAGTAAATGTATAGTTTCGTATATATTTATAAGTAAGAACGCGAATCAAAGTCAATTTATAGTGTAGTTTCGTACGTAATTACAGGTTAGAACGTTAATCAAAGTTAATGTATTATTTCATTTCGCTATATTATATTATCAAACAGACGTAGTGGTTGGGTAAAAGGCGATTCATGAAAATTGAGTCCGGCATATGAGACTACGAACTCCAGCATGAGAAGAGAGGGGGAAGCAGTCACAGCGGCAGTCCGTTGGTTAGAGGAGACCACTGCAACACACATTGTATTCGTTACAGACTCAAGGAGTATGCTTAGTAAGGTGGAGCCCATTTACTTGTATATCACATTGCGGAATTTGCTTCTTCCCAGTGACGACCGTAATCTGTCTTCTTACTATTCAGTTCTAACCCTAGTTGTTCACTGTAGTGTATGTAGTAGATAGTAGCGAAGTAGTATATGTGATATATTCAAGAAAACTTCTGCCACATGAATCCCCATACACATATATATGTAACGCTTTAAAGACACTCTGAAGACACTCTGAAGATCTCACTAACAGCTTTTGGAATTCATCACTTCACTTGGGGGACAGCTGCCAAAGACAGAAATTCATGACGTACATCATTGCACAAGGGTGTAATCCCTTGCAAAGAAAACCGGACTGCAAGCCCTGTGAAACCAAAATTAAAAAAAAAAAAGAATGACAAAAATAAAAACCATCGCAGGAGATCCTCCTCCTGGAAAGTTGAGCATTCTTAGCCCACATTGTGGAAGAACACTTGGAGCCAAAATATGCCTTGCCAGCAATCTTAGAACTCACGGCTTAAAACTGTCAAGCCTCACTAGATATAATGACTTGGACAAAAACCAAAAGTTATGTAAAATAAAACGCTGAGGGTCGCTGTAGCTTACATACCTGCCTGCCTGCCTGCCCACTCGATATCCAAATGTTCAAATCCATAAAGTGAATGAGTCACATTAGTTTCAAATTAATGTTTGCGCAATCACACAGGTATGATAATAAAAAGCAAAGTATTGGAAATATGGGGGAAGGGAGGGGTGTTGGAGGGGGGGGGGGGTGTGACGGGTTGTTCGACGCTCAGTCTCCGCAGATGGATAGGACACATTAGGAAGGTGGGCGCCAGTAGAATACCAAAGGACCTCTTTCCTCTCTCTCTCTCTCTCTCTCTCTCTCTCTCTCTCTCTCTCTCTCTCTCTCTCTCTCTCTATCTGTCTCACTCTCTCTCTCTCTCCGTCTGTGTGTCTGTGTGTGTGTGAGAGCGAGAGAGGAGAGAAAGAGAGAGAGAGAGAGAGAGAGAGAGAGAGAGAGAGAGAGAGAGAGAGAGAGAGAGAGAGAATTTCAGATGGGTAACAGATTTTAGGGTCGTCCTCTACTACCGTACAAAGATGTATGTAAGCGGGACATGATTGATACAGGCATTGATATTGCGCCTTGGGAGCAAGTCGTCGCTGATCGTGATGCATGGAGGGCAAAGATCAGAAACGGAATAAAGACAAAGAAGAAAATGATTGCAGATAGGTCATACATCGAGCGTGTGAGATGCCTGATGGTGCGTTAAGGTGGAAATGACCATTTGTTCACATGCATCTAGTGTAGACGAACATTTACCGGTCCAATTGGTCTGATCAGTCACATTCGCTACCGTCATGGTTTGTAGTTATTTTGCCTGTTTTGTAGCACAGAGTAACAAACTATCATCTGTCCAGAAGGTAAGGTGCCAGTGTGTTCTAAAGTCTTATTGGAATTTGTCGTACTGAATAACCTAACATGGCATTCTTGTTGGCGCCATTTTAGCTAGGGTGCCCTTTCTTCTTGGTGCATTAAGCACGTACGCACTTTATTTCATGGATAATCCAACCTTGGAATGAGCAGTGATTGCTCCCGCTGTACATTGATATGAGCACGTCTAGAAATGTCAGGAATACATTCCTACATGCTAGTGTCCCGAGTAACCCCAATTGTCAAGGGGTGAGACACGAGGAAATGCTGTGTGAGTTTCATGACCCCGTGAAAGACATGACAACCTGTAATCTCACTAAATAAAACGAAATCCAAAACGTAATTTAATGAAAGCAGAAATAAAATGCTTGTCTCCCTGGCCTAGGAGTTAACCGACTTTCTCCGCAATCCTGTTTATCCACGTAGGGTAAAGCGATGTCCTGTAAAGGATATGCGAAAAAAAAACATAATAAATAAAATGCACATACAAAATCGGCTTGCTGGAAGTTGCGTGTGGTGCGTTCATGCGTATAAATGGGAATGATGGGTAGTGAAATTGTGAAGTTGTGTATGGGTACTAATGTTGAATGATAAGTATTGAAAGGATAAGGTTCTACGGTGCATTTTAATGACTGTGGGGATTTTGAAAATATTGCCGTTCCATGTTTTGTATTTACCTTTTGTGTTGCATGAACTCCGCAGAGGATGAATACAAAACTTGAAACGGCAATATTTTCAAACACCCTACAGCCATTGAAATTACAAAATATATATGGATGCAAATGCTGGACAATATGTAGGAAAATGATGTAGTTCTGTATAGATACACATCTTGGATAATATGTAACGAAATAATGTAGTTCTGTATGGATGCAAATGATGCATAATAAGTAATGAAATGTTACACTCCTGCATGGATGCGAATGGTGGACAATAATTGTTGAAATGATGGAGTTTTATGTTCATCTGGATATTAGGCAATGAGTAATGAAATGATAAAGAAACTGGAGGCGTTGGAGAAGTGATTTTTTAATAGAATGTTGAGAATATCGTGGAAAGAAGAAACTATTTAAATAAGAAAGTAATTGTAAGAAAGTAATCAAACAAGAAACTAATTAATCAAGAGATTTAATCAAGCAAGAAATTAATGAAGCAATTAAGTAAGAAAGTTATTAAGTAAGAAAGTAATTATGTAGGAATGTATTTAAGAAAGAAAGCAATCAAGCAAGTAAGTAATTAAGTAAGAAAGTAATCAAGCAAAAACGTATTAAAGTAATAAATTAGTCAAGCAAGAATGTAATTAAGTAGGAAAGTTATTAAGTAAAGAAGTAATAAAGTAAAACAGTAAGGAAATAAGAAATTAATAAAGCGAGAAGGTAATAAAGTAATTACGTAAGAAAGTGATAAAGCAAGAAAATAATTAAACAAGAAATTAATCAAGCAATATTGTAATTAAGTAAGAAAGTAATTAAATAAGAAAGTAATCAAGCATATAAGTAATCGAGTAAGAAATTAATCAAGCAAGAAAATAATTAAGAAAGTAATTAAATAAGACATTAATCAGTCAAGGGACTAATTAAGTAAGAAAGTAATTAAGTAAGAAAGTCATCAAGAAAGAAATTAATTAAGTAAGAAAGTAATTAATTAAGCATGTAATTAAGCTCTACAATATTTAAGTACGAAAGTAATTCCCTAGGGTGAAGAAATGCAACCTAGAGACTAAATGTCATAGCAGGGTAGACCAGGCCCTAAGCCTTGGTTGGCACGTGGTCTAAGATCAAAGCTCTGACAAGCGGATAGTTAGAGCATTGCTTTGCTGATACGGCAGCTTCTGCATCTTCTCTTGTTCCAGATGTATTGGTGTTACATTTCCTCTGGGATAAACTATGCAGGCCGGGAGAGGGATCATGTTGTATGGGCAACACGTGGTCTCTACAATTCAGCCAGGCTTTGTGCTATGGGGAGTTATAGCTCCATTCCTGGTCTTAATCGGTCTCGGAATCAAAGCGAGAGTTAGCAGTTACGGGTTATAACTCCCTTTCAATTTAAATCACAAATGCTGAAAGATCGGATTATGTGACGGTTTGTTCCATGCTCAGTCTTTGTAGACTTAGATGGATAGCAGATTAGGAGGATGGACGACGGTTGAATACCAAATGACATCTGTTTTGTTTGTTTGTTTGTTTGTTTTGTTTGTTTTTTGTTTGTTTGTTTTTTTTTTTTTTTTTTTTTTTGTGAAGTAAAGAAAAGTAGCCTTTAGCAAGATTAAAAACATACTGACCAATAAAAAGATGTCAATTGAAACTAGAAAAAAAGAGTGTTGAGATGCTACATAGAACCTGTACTTTTATATGGATGTGAAGCTTGGACAGACAGAAAGACCAATGAACAAGTCCTTCAAGAAACAAATGAAGATCGTAAACTGATTGGAGACATTAGACGTAGACAGTCACAATTTTTTGGGCATGTTATAAGAAGAAATGATTTGGAGAACTTGGTGACAACTGGTAAGATCGAGGAGAACAGCTCAAGGGGAAGACCTAGAAGCAAGTACGTGGATGGCTTGGCCTTGTGGCATGGTCGAGACAGAAACACGGAGCTGATCCACGACTCTTGTGATCGAGTGAGATGGCAGAACATGACCGCCCACGCATATCGGCATGGCACATGATGGATGGATGGAAGTACAGATGGGTAAAAGATCTCGGAGTCGGTTTCTATTACGATACAAAGATTTTTTGTAAGCGGGACATGATTGATACAGACAATGATATTGCACATTGGGAGCAAGTCGCCGCTGACCACGTTGCATGGCGGGCAAAGATCATATGTGGAATACAAAGGAGAAAATGATTGCAGATACGTCACACTGAGCATTAGACATCAGATGATGGAAATGTTCACATGCATCCAATGTGGATGAACATTTACAGCGCGAATTGGTCTGATCAGTCACATAGGCTACCGCCAAGGGTTGTGGATTAGCTTATTATACATTTTTTTAAGTACAATTTAACCAACTATTGTCTATCAGGATGGCAAGGCGCCATTGGTAATTGCCTAGAAAATAAACCTCGTGTTGATTGCAATGAGAAAAAAGGGCGTTGAAGTGCTACATAGAACCTATACTTTTGTATGGATGTGAAGCATGGACAATAAGCAGTCAAGCTAACATAACAGCTGATGGCTGTGGAAATGTGGTTTCTGAGGAAAATGCAAAGAATACCATGAACAGACAGAAAAACCAATGAACAAGTCCTTCAAGAAACAAATGAAGATCGTAAACTGATTAGAGTCATTAGACATAGACAGTCAACATTTTTTGGGCATGTTATGAGAAGAAATGAATTTGAGAACTTGGTGACGACTGGCAAGATCGAAGAAAAGAGACCAAGTGGAAGACAGAGAAGTAAATACCTGGATGGCTTGGCCACGTGGCATGGTCGAGACAAGAACACAGAGGTGATCCACGACTCTGGTGATCGAATGACATGGCAGTACATGACCGCCCACGCTTATCGGCATGGCACATGATGGATGGACGATTGCAATGTTCTGCAAATGATTAAAATTAGGTGGAACTGCGGTAAAGCTGTGAGAGTGTAAACAATATAAAATGACACAAAGTAGTGCAGCTTTACATAACAGAATTAAGACACATATGTGTCTTAATTCTGTTATGTAAAGCTGCACTAGTTTGTGTCATTTTATATTGTTTGCAAAGGATTAAGGACATGTATGTAAAAATCAAATCAAAATATGTGATGTGAAAATTATAGATCGGGATGGTCGATGAATAAGAGCGCTTACTGTTAAAACTTCCTTTGCGATTATTTCTATGTAGCGGGGTTAACCCCTGCATCGGTCAGTTGGACTAAAATGCTGACTTCTCGTCGACGTAAAAACAAGTACCTCAGAAGTCGGAGTGAGTTCGCCTTATGGTGAGGGACACTGGTGATAGGGCAAGTGACAATTAATGTTTCCTTTTACTAACTGCATACCATTAATCTCCAGGTTGTCACGTGATTCCACAAGACCAGGCTCCCGTACCTCTGGCGGACTGGGGCTTGCCCTGCGACATTGATGCCGCCCTCAACAGTGGCGATCACATGACTGTTTTCAAGGGAAATAACTACTGGAGATATACTGGCCAAGGAAAGGCAACCAGTGAAGGAAAGACCTTGGACTGGACGCTTGATGTTGTGCAATGTTTGCCTTGAAATGTCTGCAACTAAATATTGTGTGAAACGCAGGAAACATTAGAAGCCATTAAAATAACAATATTAATCTAATTTACAGCTTATTGGTTTGACTCATGAATGACAACAACGTGGGAAAGTAAATTGTAGACATTTACTGTCTACCCCAGGCAATTATTATTTTAACTCGCTACATTAAACCCTTTAGACAACGGTTTCTTTCAGACTAATATCCAACATGGCCTTTTAGCTGAGTTCTAAGTGTAGATTTATCTGCTCTTGTTCAGGACTTAACATCATTGGAAGAATCATAAACAGTCTTAAGAATGCTGACGTAAAACAGAAAGCGAGCAAAAGTTACAAGACAGAGTGGACCACGTAAACTGGCGTAGTACAGAATGTGGCTTAGATACTTTTTTGTATTGCACATCCCTTACATCAGCATTTTGTATCTGCTGTTGATGTACTAGGCAAGATTACGCTCAGTAGTTTGCCATTGCTTGCTTAGATATTAACATCCAAAAAAACAAAAACTATGATTATTAGCAGTGGAAAGAAAATGTCACTAATGAACACCACAATAAACGGTGAGATACTAGTACAAGTTTCTTCTATCTTGGACATGTAATAACAGACGACAGAAGTGAAACAGAAATAAAAAACGGAGAAAATGAATGGTCAAAAATGCTTTCTACATCATGAAATCAGAATTAACATCTAGAGAGATTAACAACACATTAAAAATGAGATTTGTCAAATGTTAGTATATTCAACAATACTATACGGTGTGGAAGCCTGGACATTTAACGAGCAATTAGAAAGTCGAATAGATGCCCTGGAGATGTGGATATACAGAAGAATATGCCGTACTGATTGACTATTCAGGCCACCAGGGTGCAGAGACGGTCATCCAAACTGCAAGCTCGAATCCCCAAATCACTGTCCACTAACTTGCCTTCAATCAATCAATCAGTCAGGTGCCGTCTCCACAATGAAGGTTGGATTCAATGAATCTCCAACACTGTCTCTCGCCCTGACTGTTCATTCTGTCAGGCTGATGTTCGTCCATCTCTTTATGCTATCTTCCCACCTGTATCGTTGTCTATCTCTTTCTCGCTTGCCTTCAACCTTGCCCTCCAGTATGGTTTTTATAAGAGTGGCATGTGTTTTAACGTGGCCGAAATATTTCACTTGCCTCTTTTTATTTCTTTCATCAACTTTCTTTTCATTCCCAGTTTTTCTAGAACTTCTGCATTTGAATGTTTTTGTTTCCATGAAACACGACATATTCGTCTGTATATCCACATCTCCAGGGCTTCTGTGCGACTTCTTGTTGCTTGTTCAATATCCAGGCTTCCGCGGCATTCAGTAGAGTTGAATATACGTAACATTTGACAATTCTCATTTTTAATGCGTTATTAATCTCTTTAGATGTCAATACTGATTTCATGCCGTTGAAAGCATTTTTGGCCATTCCTATACTCTTTTTGATTTCTGTTTCACTTCAGCCATCCTCTGTTTAATACATGTCCAAGATAGAAGAAACTTGCCTTGGTGGCCACAACTACCTGTTTTCAATGTACTTTGTAAAATGGGACGATTGTTGCAATGTTTATTGTGTGATACATTGAGTGATACCGTTAAATTTATTTAAATCTGAATATTTCTAGTTGTTATCATGTTAATTTTTAATAAAAATGTTTCCATCATATTTATTGTAATTTTGATTTTATAGGACAATATATATATATATATATATATATATATATATATATATATATATATATATATATATATATATATATATATATATATATATATATATATATGCGCTCTAGGTGTAAATAAGATCAATAAGAATACTTTTAATATGAAAGAATTTCTATCGAAAGAATTTAGTATGTATGAGAACAGATGGACACCCCATCATCATCATCATCATCATCATCATCATCATCATAATCATCATCATCATCATCATCAACATCATCATCAAGTAATGTTTAGGTAACTGCCCCATGCCATGGAAGAAGCTTCAAATGAAAACTTTAAAACTACGATAGAAATTGCAATAATGATGTCATTGTCTTGTAACCTGTCAATATTGTTGTTAAGGATGTCAAAAGTGTTAAGCATGTGACATCACGGTGCAGACGAAAACGAGGACGTTATAAGCACAGTGTAAAGATAACCGCCTCACTTTTAACTTTGACCATACGTTTGCTTGTTTTTTTTTTTTTTTTTTTTTTTTTTTTTTTGTGTGTAAATCAGTGAATGGGTAACACCTATAGAAATTCATCGGCGAATGAAGGTCCAGTATGGTGATGCATGCCTGTCAGTCCAGCAAGTGTATGAGTGGAATAGGAATTTTCAAAACGGTGTGACTTTTGTGACAGACTGCTCGGTTCTATGAAGAGGTACATCAGGTGGTGAATGAGTGGTTACGTACTCGACAAAGAGATATTTTTTTCTACAGGAATCGAAGAACTTTATCAGTGCTAGAGGACTTGCATTGAACGCATTGGTGACTACATCGAAAAATGACATATTTGCTCTTTACTTTTTTCAGAATATATTCACTACACAAACATCAAAGAAAAAAATAATAAGAAAAAAAAAATTAAGGTTTTCATTTGAAGCTCCCTTATATGTGTATATGAATGTATGTGTTGTATTCGCAAATGTAAATGAAACCACGCAATGCATATTGTACATACACACTGTTTTTTTTTTATCGAATAGACATTTAAAAAAATAACGTGGCATAGGATTATTAATATGAGGCTGGGAATGGACCCTAATATAACTTCTCTTGTGAAGTTAAACGGGGTAGGGATAATGGAAGAACAACATCACAAAACATTTCTTTAATTAATGTGGGGTTCTGTTGCAGGGCCGACCTACTTAAATTTTATTGGAAGATTTTAAGTGTGCCAGGGAGAAGATATGGTATTAGCATGAGTGCGAGAGAGCAGAGGGGGGATTGGAGTGAGTGCACAAGAGAAGATGGTGGGATGGAGAATGTGCAAGAGTGAAAATGGGAGCTTAGAGTAAGTGCGAGATAGAAGATGGGAGCTAAGAGTGAGTGCGAGAGAGAAAATGGGAGCTTAGAGTAGTGCGAGAGAGAAAATGGGAACTTTGAGTGAGTGCGAGAGAGAAAATGGGAGATTAGAGTGAGTGCGAAAGAGGAGGTGGGAGCTTAGAGTGAGTGTGAGATAGAAAATGGGAGCTTAGAGTGAGTGCGATAGAGAAGATGGGGGTGTGGAGTGACTGCGAGAGATAAGATGGGAGTTTGAAGTGAGTGTGAGATAGAAAATGGGAGCTTAGAGTGAGTGCGAGATAGAAGATGGGAGCTTAGAATGAGTGCGAGATAGAAGATGGGAGCTTAGAGTGAGTGCGAGATAGAAGATGGGAGCTTAGAGTGAGTGCGAGAGAAGAGATGGAAGCTTAGAGTGAATGCGAGAGAGAAGAAACGGGATTGGAGTGAGTGCAAGTTAGAAGATGCTGGATTTGAGTGGTGCAAGAGAGAAGAGCCGGTCTCTCTGGCTGTGGGGTTACAACACTTTCTCTCTGTAATCCCGTTTATCACGCAGAGTCTCGTAGCGGAGCGAGAGCTGAGGCGGTTCGACCCCCGCTGGTGACTTGCGGGATACTGAGCCGGCCGCTCAGAAAGCAATGGCAAACTACTGAGCGTAATCTCGCCAAGAGATCAACATACAGCTGAAAGATGCTGGTGTTGAGAGCTAAGTCCTGTAAAGGATATGCTAAAAAAAAAAAAAAAAAAAAAAAGAGAGAAGAATGGAGCTTAGAGTGAGTGCGAGAGAGAAGATGGCAGCTTGGAGCGAGTGTGGGAGAAAATATGGAAGATTGGTGTATGATGTGCACGAGAGGAAGATGTGAGCTTGGGGGGGGGGGGGGGGGGGAACTTGGTTGAGGGCATATATAAAATTGCGAGATAGATGGCAAAGGAGGAGAGAAGGTGAACATCCCATCCATATTATCACCACCACCACCTTCAGCAACCACCATATGTCCTGTCAGACCCTCACAGACAACGATTTGTTAATACACAAACAATACACTGGACACACAGGCCGCGTGTAAGAACACGTACCACGCAGAAAAAAAATACATTTTAACACTCATTAAAGTTTGAATAACGAAGACACAAACAATAGATTGCACGTTGTATTGCCTGGTATACTTCGCTGCATCTCGTCAGATACATACTGCAGAAATCTCACAACATTAAACTAATTAATAAATCCTACAAGCTGAAATATAGAACAAACACGCTGACGCAGTAATGTTAATTGTCCACCAAGGTAAATTCATTAAAGTGTGTATATGTGTGGGCTTTTTTAAGTTAGCTTGTAACATATGCTTAACAGGACGTCGCGGTCAACATAAGCATTGTGTGTGTTTGTGTGTGTGTGCGCGCGCGCGTGTGTGTGTGTGTGTGTGCGTGAGTGAGTGTGTGCGTATGTGTGTGTGCGTGTGTGTGTGTGTGTGTGTGTGTGATTTCTTGGCAAGTTTACGCTCAAACCATTGTAGAGTTTCGGTTTATTAACTGATTCAGAGCCAAACAAAATCGTCGGTTTGGACCACACATGGTGACTAATCACATAAACAAGGATCATAATGTAAATGTCTTCTCACTGGGCAGTAACATTGCGGAAGTTGCCGCGAAACGAAACAAATAACACGATTAATTTAGTCCGATGATATATCGTCCTTCTGTCCAATTGGGAGGTCACATTTCGCGATATATTATCGGCACTTATTCAGTTAAGTTTTATCTTTACAAACAAAGGCTGCAGGAAAGCTTTGATGAAATCATCACCTGTAGCTGGATGTTTGATTTTTTTAAAAACCGCTGAAAATCAAGGACTTGAACATCTGGCTGCGCTACAAGTATCCTAGTGGATCAACCAATATGTACCGTGAATACCCTGATGTGACTGCTGGAACGGCTGTTACACAGTTCTATCGTGACATGAGTCACGTCACACAGCCACAGCCCACTCTATTCGCATCATCCGAGTGGAGGAGATCGCATTATTAGAGTGGAGGAGATGGCATCATCCGAGTAGAGGATATCGCATTATTAGAGTGAAGGAGATGGCATCATCCGAGTGGAGGGAATCGCATCATTAGATTATAGGAGATAGCATGGCGAGAGTGGGGTAGATCGCATCATCCGAGTAGATGAAACCGCATTAGTAGAGTGGAGGAGATCGCATCATTAAAGTGGAGGAGATAGCATCATCCGAATGGAGGAAATTGCGTCATTAGAGTAGAGGAGATCGCATCATCCGAATGGAGGAATTTGTGTCATTAGAGTGGAGGAGATTGCACCATCCGAATGGAGGAAATTGTGTCATTAGAGTGCAGGATATCCCGTCATTAGAGTGGAGGAGATCGCATCATTAGAGTAGAGGAGCTCGCATCATTAGAGTGGAGGAGATCGCATCATTATAGTGGAGGAAATCGTATCATGCGAATGAAGGCAATTGCGTCATTAGAGTGAAGGAGATCGCATCATTAGAGTGGAGGAGATCATATTATTAAGAGTGGAGGAGATTGTATTATCCAAGTGGAGATAACATTATTAGAGTGGAGGAGATCGTACCATTATAGTGGTGGAGATAGCATCATTAGGGTGGAGGAAATGGCATCATCCGAGTGCAGGAGATCTGGTCATCCTAGTGGAGGTGATCGCAATGTCCGAGTGGAGGAGATTGCTTTATCCGAGTGGACGAGATATCATCATCCTAATTGAGGAGATCGCACTGTCTGGGTGGAGGAGATTGCATTATCCGAGCGGAGGATATTACATTATCCGAGTGGAGGTGATCGCACTGTCTAAGTTGAGGACATTGCTTTATCCGAGTGGAGGAGATTGCATTATCCGAGTGGAGGAGATTGCATTATCCGAGTGGAGGAGATCGCGGCCAACTAGTGCAGGAGGCGTAATTCTCTGCAGTGCATTAATGCAAACATCAAGTGTTTCATGACTACCAGGATGCATGGGAAGCTGGAGGATGCTCGGGGCTTCGCAGCCAGTCGGCCACGCACAACTTTCTAAGTAGAGGCCAGCATGACCGACTAGATGAACGCGCACGCTCTTACACTTCCGGTGCGCTGATAGCGAGGGATACCAGTAATAGGGAAAGCTCATTAAAACGCACAAATCAGTCCAGTACACAAGAGATAGTAGTACGTGTATGGAATACGCTTGAGTTCAAAGCGAGTGAACGAAAAAAAGAAAAGAAAAAAAAACTTTCTAAGTTTAGTCTGGGAATCTGAAATAAACTCAGACTTAATCCTCAGAAAACAAAAAAAAATTAAAAGAAATCAGGGACAAGTTTGCCAAGATTTACTGTCGAGCGGATGGTGTCTTTTGCTTTCTTGGTTCCAGACGAATTTTGGTGACGGTAAACCTACTGGAGCTGTCTCTGCTGATGACACCTTGGACAAGGCCAAGACATTTGACCCTAAATACAGACTGGCACGACATGGGGTGCTAGAAATTAAGAGAACAGGCAGAAAGCAGCAAAAGAAAAGAAATAACAGACAAACGAAAGTGGGAGGTGCCATAAAGAGCTAAAGCTGGTAAGAAAAAGTAATCAGCAGTTTTATGGTGGTGGTGTTTTCTTTCTGATGTGAGAACTAACCAAACTGTATTGAAAATAACTAACCATTAATGCAAATTGAAAAGAAAAAAAAATTAAGGACAGAACAAGACATTCACGCGCAATTACAAGAATTAAGACTGAACTATGTAGGATATAATGAGCAAGCCCTATAAGAAACAAATGAAAACCGTAAACTGATTAGAGATATTAGACGTAGACAGCAACAATTTTGCGAACGTTATAAGAAGAAATAAACTAGAGAACTTGGTGACTACTAGCAAGATTGAGGGGAAAATAACAAGGGGAAGTCAGAGAAGTAAATATCTAGATGGCCTGGCCACGTGGCATGGTCAAGACAAGAACACGGAGCTGATCCACAACTCTGGTGATCGTGTGAAATGGCCAAACATGACAGCCCAAGCTTATCGGCATGGCACATGTTGATGATGATGTAGGATATTACGAAATGACAACATTTAGGTACGTGTGACTGCTGCAAAAAGTGAGAGATAATAGGCACGGACACGGCGTACACGCTTTATAACGAACGAAAATCCGGCGAAAGGAAATCACAGTGTTTTAAAAAAAAAAAAAACACTGGTCATTATAAGAAAGTAAAAATAATTTACACCACAACACAACGACTCGGCATTTCGATAGTAATTTTCTTGATTAGCGGGAATAACACAAACAGTTCTAAAGGAAAACATACAATTATAAAATGAAATTATAAATTAAAACGTAAAGAGAAAAAAGTTTTTATTTTAATCAAAAGTTGGGCATATCGTCAATCACCCAGAAACTGGCTCACTAGCAGTTTAAATGGTGAAAAACCTTTATGACGATAACAGAGACGAACAGTATGATGTTCAAAATAAAAATGAACGACCAGAAATTTTGAAGATGGAGGTTCAGAATGCTCTTAACCATATGCAATCTGGTAAGACCCCCGGTTCAGACAGCGTCACAACAGAAATGATTAATGCTTTAGAAGAATATGGAATAGATAAAGTTACCAGTCTGCTTAATACAATATATGATACTGGAAATATACCTCATGAATTATGTAATTCTGTATTTATTGCAATCCCAAAGAAATCAGGAGCCTTGGAATGTGATCAACATCGAACAATTAGTATAATGAGTCACATCACGAAGATTTTGCTAAGAATTATCATGCAAAGAGTTAGGAGGGAAATACAACCTGAAATAGGAGAAGAACAATGTGGGTTTGAAGAAGACAAGGGTACAGTAAATGCTGTGTATATACTGAGAACGTAATCGAACGTTCTATAGAAGTAAACAAAGATCTACACCTTTGCTTTATTGACTACACAAAGGCTTTCGATAAAGTGAGACTTGTCGACATGATAAGGATGCTTGAAGATCTACAAATTGATGGAAAAGACCTTATACTTGTAAGAAGCATATATTGGAAACAACAAGCTGCCATAAGAGTTGATAATGAAGTAGGCCAATATCAGCCTATTAAGAGAGGTGTGAGACAGGGATGTGTAATGTCTCCAGATCTGTTTTCCCTGTACAGTGAAAGTATTTTCAGAAATATTGAAGATATGGAAGGAATCAACATTGGGGGACGATGCATCGAACGAACGAACGAACGAACGAACGAACAAACTATTTTCAAAGGGTTAAGAATTGGGCACGCAGGCCCGTCTAACATCAATAACATTAGATAATAACATTAGACTTTTTTTTAAGCGACATTAGATATGCAGATGATAAAGTCTTGGTTGCAGACAATGAACAGGACCTGCAACATTTAATAGATGCGGTTGTTACACACAGTGAACAACTAGGGTTAGAATTAAATTGTAAAAAGACACAGATTGTGGTCGTCACTAGGACGAACGAAACACCACAATGTAATATACAAGTAAATGGGAATGTTCTTCAACAAGTGAATAGGTACAATTATCTCGGAACAGTAATAACATCTGATGGGAGATACCTTGAAGAGATTAGATCAAGAATCGCCATGGCAAAAGTAGCCTTTAGCCAGATGAAAAACATACTGATCAATAACAAGATGTCAATTGAAACGAGAAAAAGAGTGTTGAGGTGCTACATAGAACCTGTACTATTATATGGAAGTGAAGCTTGGACAATATGCAGTCAAGCTGAAAACCAGCTGATGGCTGTAGAAATGTGGTTTCTGAGGAAAATGCAAAAAATACCATGGACAGCCATAAAGACCAATGAACAAGTCCTTCAAGAAACAAATGAAGATCGTAAACTGATTAGAGACATTAGACGTAGACAGTCAAAATGTTTTGGGCATGTTATGAGAAGAAATGAATTTGAGAACTTGGTGACAACTGGCAAGATCGAAGGGAACAGACCAAGAGGAAGACCTAGAAGCAAATACCTGGATGGCTTGGCTTCGTGGCATGATCGAGACAGAAACACGGAGCTGATCCACGACTCTGGTGATCGAGTGAGATGGCAAAATATGACCGCCCACGCTTACCGGCATGGCACATGATGGATGGACGATTGCCATGTTCTGCAAAGGATTAAGAACATGTATGTAAAAATCAAATCAAAATATGTGATGTGAAGATTATAGCAGTATAAAGTTATCCGCATGTCCTTCACTAGACGTTGAACCCTCGCATTTATTTCCTATTTGTGATTTAGCAAGCAATGTTACTTTAGTAGTTTGCTATTGCATTCTGTGCGGAAACGTCTCATACCTTCGAAATTAATGCAAAACCGTCTCACTAGCATTACACTGCCGGGTGTCTGTACAGTCTCGCTACACTTTGTATGTGGAACAAATTTGAAAAATGAGGTACGTGATGTCATAAAAAATGTGCTAAACATTTCATTATATTAGTTACAATTTGTTGAATTACTAAATTGTGAAGCTGCAAGTAACACCTTCCCACGGGAAGAGGTTCTAACGTGTGAACCACAAATTGAAGAACCTGCATTTGAAGAAATCCTATATGTAATCACACGACTTAAAAACAATAAGGCAACTGGGGCTGATGTAATTGCTGCTGAATTTATAAAGGCAGGTGGCCATGCATTACATCTAAAGCTATACGAACTAATAATAAAAATCTGGAGGACAGAAGAATTACCCCATGACTGGAAAGAGTCATTACTGATACCTATCTTTAAGAAAGGAGACAAGTTCCAATGTGAAAATTATAGAGGAATATCACTACTGTCCACAAGCTATAAGATACTATCCGCAGTATTACTAAATAGACTAAAACCATATTCAGAAGACATATTAGGTGACTACCAAGTGGGTTTTAGACAAAACAGATCAACAATAGATCAGATATTTATCTTACGACAAATAGCCGAGAAAAACTGGGAATATAGAAGAGATCTCCATAAAATTTGTGTGGATTTTAAACAGGCTTATGATAGTGTCCATAGGAATAGTCTATGGAATGCTATGCAGGAATTTGGAATACCAAGGAAGTTAATCAACATGACCAGACTATGCATGGAAGATACTTATAATATAGTAACATATAAAGGCAGGAAATCAGGCCCTTTCCAAATAACATCTGGCTTGAAACAGGGTGATGCACTATCGCCGCTACTCTTCAATCTGGCTCTAGAGAAAGTTGTAAGGAAGGTAAAGGAGGAATGTGATATTGGAGGAACATCCAAGCTGCTTGATTATGCAGATGATATAGATATTATAGGGGAAAATGAACAAAAGACATTGGAAATATTGACTCACTTAAAGGAAAAAGCCCAACAGATGGGGCTGGTTATCAACCAAGATAAGACAGAATATATGGCAATTTCAAGAGAAGGAATGGCTAAAAATTCTGGCCACATACTAATAAATAATATGACCATTAAAAGAACGGAAAAATACAAATACCTGGGTACAATCTTCAACTGCTCCAACATCATAAGGGAAGAAATACAAACTAGAATCAATTCTGGAAATAAGATATACTATGCACTACAACATCTACTAAAATCAAATGCACTATCTCGTAACACCAAAATCGCAGTATACAAAACACTGATCAGACCAGTTGTGCTGTATGGCTTTGAAACCTGGAGTACAACGAAAGGAGACGAAGCCTTGTTACAAACCTTTGAGAACAAAGTTTTAAGACGCATCTTTGGACCCATTAGGGATACACAAAGTGGAGAATGGAAAAGAAGAAGTAACAAATACATTTATGATCTGTTTAAGTCCCCGCTAATCACTGGTATCATGAAGGCTAATAGACTACAAAAAACGCTGAAAAGAAGAAGAAGAAAGAAGAAGAAGAAGAAGAAGAAGAAGAAGAAGAAGAAGAAGAAGAAGAAGAAGAAGAAGAAGAAGAAGAAGAAGAAGAAGAAGAAGAAGAAGAAGTCTCTGTGGAGTCTCTGTGGCGAAGTGGTCAAGCCGTTTGACGTTTGACTCGTTGTGGGTTCGATTCCGGGCCGCGTCCTTCGGTTTACGAGTTAAATGTTTCGGAGACTCCCATGGGTCGTCGCTAAAAGCTACGGAGTTCGTGCTTTGTGCGACGCTTTCCGTACTGCGGAAAGAGACCGAGCCATATGGGATAAAAACCCGGTGCAATGAAGTCGACCCTGTCGACTTTTAAGCGACTTTTTTTAAGACTACAATGGCTGGGGCATATAGAAAGAATGGAAGATAATAGGGAAACAAAACTCGCTTACACTCAGGAAATAAATGACCGTAGACCCCGAGGTAGACGAAGAAGACGGTGGAGAGATAATATACATACAGACCTACAAGCACTTGGAATCAACGACTGGCAAGAGAAGGTCAACCAGAGAGACGAATGGAGACGGATTGTATCTGCAGCAAAGAACCTCAATGGCTCGGAACGCTGAAAAAGAAGAAGAAGAAGAAGAAGAAGAAAGAAGAAAGAAGAAGAAGAAGAAGAAGAAGAAGAAGAAGAAGAAGAAGAAGAAGAAGAAGAAGAAAGAAAAGAAGAAGAAGAAGAAAGAAGAAGAAGAAGAAGAAGAAGAAGAAGAAGAAGAAGAAGAAGAAGAAGAAGAAGAAGAAAGAAGAAGAAGAAGAAGAAGAAGAAGAAGAAGAAGAAGAGAAGAAGAAGAAGAAGAAGAAGAAAGAAGAAAGAAGAAGAAGAAGAAGAAGAAGAAGAAGAAGAAGAGAAGAAGAAGAAGAAGAAGAAAGAAGAAGAAGAAAGAAAGAAGAAGAAGAAGAAGAAGAAGAAGAAGAAGAAGAAGAAGAAGAAGAAGAAGAAGAAGAAGAAGAAGAAGAAGAAGAAGAAGAAGAAGAGAAGAAGAAGAAGAAGAAGAAGAAGAAGAAGAAGAAGAAGAAGAAGAAGAAGAAGAGAAGAAGAAGAAGAAGAAGAAGAAGAAGAAGAAGAAGAAAGAAGAAGAAGAAGAAGAAGAAGAAGAAGAAGAAGAAGAAGAAGAAGAAGAAGAAGAAGAAGAAGAAGAAGAAGAAGAAGAAGAAGAAGAAGAAGAAGAAGAAGAAGAAGAAGAAGAAGAAGAAGAAGAAGAAGAAGAAGAAGAAGAAGAAGAAGAAGAAGAAGAAGAAGAAGAAGAAGAAGAAGAAGAAGAAGAAGAAGAAGAAGAAGAAGAAGAAGAAGAAGAAGAAGAAGAAGAAGAAGAAGAAGAAGAAGAAGAAGAAGAAGAAGAAGACGAAGCCGAAGCCGAAGCCGAAGCCGAAGCCGAAGCCGAAGCCGAAGCCGAAGCCGAAGCCGAAGCCGAAGCCGAAGCCGAAGCCGAAGCCGAAGCCGAAGCCGAAGCCGAAGCCGAAGCCGAAGCCGAAGCCGAAGCCGAAGCCGAAGCCGAAGCCGAAGCCGAAGCCGAAGCCGAAGCCGAAGCCGAAGCCGAAGCCGAAGCCGAAGCCGAAGCCGAAGCCGAAGCCGAAGCCGAAGCCGAAGCCGAAGCCGAAGCCGAAGCAGAAGCAGAAGCAGAAGAAGAAGAAGAAGAAGAAGAAGAAGAAGAAGAAGAAGAAGATTAGTTACAATAGTCACTTCTATGGTCTAATGCTGTTTTGTGAAATCTTTAAAGTCCCAATGAAGTATTCATTGCTTGGAGTGCAAAAGATATACCCCAGCAGACGATAGACATTCGCTGCATATTGCTTCACGATGGGCTGTGGAACACATTTTTGATGAGATCATATACTTCATTTTTCAGATGTGTTCTACATGCACAGTGTAGTGAGACCTTACAAACACCCGTTACATTGCAGTTAGAATACACCGCCTTAGGAAACTGAGTAACACAACATCGGACTGCTATGGCACACTACAACAATTTTACAGAACATGTATGCAAGAAATACAAGGCAGTGAACATATAACAACACACAATCAAGCAGATATACGAACACTTAGTGACACAACAAGCGCCAGCATTAGACATAAGAATCAAAAGAGTTCATAAATTCTACATGAAAGACAACACCTGTAGTTTCACTAACTTGCACAACAAACACATCACACCAAAAGCCACAGGCTACTTTTCAACATAACACCAAGTACAGAAAGTGCAGCTCAGAGATCCAAGCAAACAGCAGCATGAGAGGTGGGGGGGGGGGGTTAAAGGGAAGACAAATTGTACACAAGAATTGTGTCTGACATTTTGCCCTTCTTAAGGGGGGGGGGGGGAGAGAGTGTGTGTGTGTGTGTGAAAGAGAAGGAGAGAGTGAGGGAGGGAGAGAGGGGGGAGTGAGATGAGGAGGGGAAGAGAGAGAGTGAACGAGAAAGAGAAAGATGGAGAGGAGTGAGAGAGATTGAAAGGGAGAAAGAAAGAGGTGGAGAGAGACATGGAAGGAGAGAGAGAGGAACACTCATATGACGAGGCTGGATCGATCTCGGCTGTGTGCTGACTGAGAGGGGACAACTCGCTCTACCTCATGGATTCAAACTACTTTGGTAACGGTGTTAAGAGCACTCACAGTAATGCTACCTCGCAGGCAATATAATACTGGTCAATATTTGCACATTCATTACCTGCTTCAGTGAATAACGCTTTCAATGGAAGCGGCCAACGGAGAAATAACCGCTACAGTGCATTACGGGTGCAATACTTGTATTTAATACAGATTAAATACACAGCAGTAGATGTATGGTCTTAGATATGATTGAGCTACCGTATAAGGGTAGATGGTACTATCTGCTTTCTGTTAGCGCCGAATGTTGGGCGGCGCTTACCAAACCAGACACTCTTTATTGTGTCAACGGTTTCGGGCGGAGGAGAGCAATTGGGATGGTACAAGCCTTATCCTAATGCGAGAAAATGCAATCTTAAGATTAAATGTCATTGCAGGGCAGACCAGACTCTAAGTCTTAGTCGGCAATTGGTCTAGGATCGAAGCTCCGATAGGCGGACAGTTAAGGTATTGCTTTACTGATCCGGCAGCTTCTGCAGTTTGTCTTATTCCAGATGTATTGGTATTACATTTTTCTCTTTTTTCTTTCTGTGTATCAAACTAAGCAGTTCGAGAGAGGTTTCATGTTGCATGGGCATCACAAGGTCTTTGTAATTCAGCCCAGGCTTTGTACTATGGAGATGTATAACATTCGAGCCGACAGGGTTCAACCCCTACACTGACCATCTGGTCTTAAATGTTGACCTGTCATCCTTGACTTGGGGATGTAAATTACAAGTACCTCTTAAGTCGGACTGGGTTCGCCCTTTTGGCGATTGACACTGTTAATAGGGAAAGCTAATCCGCACGCAAAATTCAGTATATTAATACTTATAAATAGTGTGTATGGACTACGCTTAAGTTCAAAGCGAGCGATCGGAAAAAAAATTAATTCGAGCCGACATGGGTTGTAGTTGTTGCGCCGTGTTAGAAGCACAATGTAAGAAACTATCGTCTATCAAGACGGCAAGGTGTCAGTGAGACACAAGCGCTCTGGCATGATGTTTTAGGCGGCTGTAAAGAGGGTAGTCTGCCGTTGCTTGTCCTCAGTGACGGAAGCTGTCACTGGAGACCGCCAACGGAGAAACAACCACTATAATGCAAAACATGGTGCAATAATTTACATAAAGTTTAAATAAAACAGCAGCAAAAGTCACTGCATTCAGACATAATCTCCTAGACACCAGTTAAGAAGGTAGTTTGTTGTTGCTTTCCTTCTTGGCAGTGACGCAACTAGTTGGTGATCGTAGCCACTGTCTATATAAAGAGATCCTCTGCCTACCATCGTGAAGCTTGAGACGACAACCAACAACTGTGTATTGGATACTCCCTCGCTCCATCCACTACCATCTAAGATGGCGTAACAATACGCTACTCTTGGAGGATAAACGTGCACTCTACCTTGCCCAATGGTGCCCCGTAGGCTAGACGTGAGCATGAGGGGCACTGCTATTCCTTGCTTGCTTGCTTGTGTTCCTTGGCTTGAGCTCCAACGCGAAGTCCTGTATGTTGGATGAAGACATCCTGTTGTCCAACATCAGTGTGATGTCATACAGGATAAGAGGTTTGCGTGAGTATCCGTTGTCCCATGTCTGGCTTATTGGTGTGCAGACTGGTGGTTCCTCGCCGTACAGGCAGACACTCTCCGACTTCGGAGGATGCTATTCCTTTTGTGGGCGATACCTCAACTCCAGTTGAGGAAACAAATGACCGTTTCAGAGGTATGGTTTTTATAGAAGAATAGTGAGAATACAATGGACGGATAAAAATCCAAATGAGGATAGATTGCAAACATTTTACTCACAGAGAGAACTGGTTACTCACGCTAGAAGAAGGCAGTTCACATTCCTTGGGTAATTCATGAGAAGCGGAAAGCGGGACTACGTCGTGATATGAAATGTTATGGGTATGGAATATGGAATGAACTTCAGGTTCATATGATTCATAGGCAGTTGAGCTGTTAAGGCCTCTGGGGTGTTTTCGCTTCTGGCTACGGCTTGCTTACGCATTTTCCTCACATTGGACTGGTAGAACATGGTTCCGTCGCCCAGCTACTGAGTCAAGTGCTTGGAGCGACACTGTGAGCTGTGAATTTCGTGTGGAGTGCTTTTACATCTGTCCGCGGTTGTTAATATTGTGAATTGCGTGTTCAGAAAATGGCGGTGGTCGGTTACTGAACTAGCTAGTTTTACATTATGCAGTAATGTGTTTGAAGCTGCTGCTTTTCTAATTACTGCCGCTTCCAATGACGATGAACTGTATATTTTCGTGGCGGACTCTTGTGTTAGCATTCTGGCAGCGGCCTTATGCGTGCACTTGCCTGTGCGTGCTGTTGGTTGTTCCACTTTTCACATGGGGCTGCGAGGAACGTTTTGTATGATATTCACTGGCACAGGAACGGAGCAATATGGGGGTGACCCTCTGCCGTGAAGTTGGAACTGCGAATAACTAGCTATGAAATGTTAGCGAGCAAAGGGGAGACTGAGACCGAGTCTCAAGCTGGGTAGTGTGATGTCATGGCAGGGAGTAACATCGATATCAGAAATTATGAGCGGGACACGAGACCGAGGGCTGCGGCCAGACATGATCACCAACGCCATACTACACAGGGTGTAAGAAGCACATTGCAATAGATTTCAAGCCAACGAAAGAAGAAGAGGGAGATAGAGGAGGAGGGGATTAGGAGAATGGAGAAAGGAGGAGAAGTAGGAAGAGGAGGAGGAGAAAGAAGAAGAAGACGAAGAAGAAGAAGAAGAAGAAGAAGAAGAAGAAGAAGAAGAAGAAAAGAAGAAGAAGAAGAAGAAGAAGAAGAAGAAGAAGAAGAAGAAGAAGAAGAAGAAGAAGAAGAAGAAGAAGAAGGAGCAGGAGGAGGAAGATGAGGAGGAGGAGGAGGAGAAAAGAGGAAGAAGAGGAGGAACAGGAGGGTGAACAGGAGGAGATAGAGGAAGAGGAGGAAGAAAAAGACGAAGTGGCTACTGGGTAAGTCAGATTTCATTAATATATTTCTACCCAATATAAAATTAAGAAACAACATTGCTGGACGGTTTGCGCATGTGATGAAGAGTCCTTCGCACATGATTCAGTTAATGAAATGGGATGTGCATCTCCTAGAGTGCTGTGAAGAAGATAAGCGCACCAAACGACAGTTTCAAGCTGTCACCACAATGGTCCTTGAATCAAACAATTCAATCGGAAGTCAGTTTAGACTCAGCTGAGATTATCCTGGTGTCATCTGCAGTCTACTTAGGAATAAACGGGTAGTTTAGAACCGTCTGGAAAGTTGTCATATTTCGACAAGTATTACATGGTTTGGCCATGTGAATAGGTTATCAACTAACAATATACTACAACAAGGAGTGATGTACAGACCAAATGGAACAATAAAAAGAGGCCGGCCACGCAAACGATGGACAGAGGGAATAGCAGAGCCCACGGGAATCCCGATACATGAAGCCCATAAGCGGGCACTCTCCCGCTGTTTATACTTCACCTCGACACCGCAAGGTACAAGAGGAGCATGATGAGATGAGACTCTGGAGATCAGCGTGGCCGAGTGGATAAAAGCGCTCGTTTTCAAACCTGGGTATGGGCTCAACCCCTGCAGTGATCAGTGACTTCTCGTCCTCCTTGACTTGAGGACACACATTACTTGTGCCTCTGAAGCCGGTGTGGGCTTGCCTGATGACTAAGGACATTGGCAATAGGGAAAGCTAATAAATACGCAAAAATCAGTCCAACGCATTAGAAATAGCAGTATTTGTATGGACTATAGTCGAGTTAAAAAAGCGAGCGAACGAAATAAAAAAAGCTATTCTCAAACCGTCCTTCTAGACACCTCGCATATAGCAGTGATCTGTTAAGCTGTTTCTCATTGCGTACAAAACACAACACTGTTGACCGTTTTAGCTCAGCGTCCATTAGCATGCTGGAAGAGTTCTTTCACTGGATAGCTGCTAAATTTAGCAACAATCGCTAAAAATAGCTATGGATGTCCGTTTTAATCAGACGTCCAACTCTAGTACGTTGAAACGACACCGCTAAAAGCGATTATGAATTCCGACGGATTACTTTGGTAAACTGGTGATTTGACGAATTTCAGTACATGTAAACTGGCGATTTCTCCTGTTTGTTACTGAGGTTCATAAGGGAAACAAACCCGATACCAAACTACAGGGTGTATTTTTAATGACTGTAGGGTATTTGAAAATATTGCCTTTCCAAGTTTTGTATTTACCTTTCATGTTGCATGACCTCCACATAGGATGAATACAAAACTTGGAACGACAATATGTTCAAAAACTCCACATCCATTAAAAATACACCCTATACAATCTTCACGGGGATTGTGTTGTTCATGTAAGGACAGAAACCAGCAAGATGTAATGAAACTTTACATATACAGACAGAACATATTAGAGTGTAACTAGGTCAGGATGCAGCACTGCACGTGCGGATTGGCTGGGATTTGGCCCAGATGAGGAATGCTTCCTCTATGGGGGTTTGAGTACTTCATTGTCAACAAACTCTAACAGGGTATCATGTATATATACATCCTCTGGAAAAGTGTGAGTTTTAATTGCTGCAAATTGATGAGATTCTCCTGCAAGAAATGGAGTTCAGTAAACTCTTTCCACTTTGTTGTAATCATCACACACGCGGATTTTATTACACATGTGTTTAACACACAAAATGGAAGCAGATGATTAGCTTATATTTATATGAAGATGTAGGAGAAGCCATTCACAGAAACTATAAATTCGCTACTTCGCCAGCATCCGATAGCTTCTTGATTAGATCGAAGATGATGAGTAATCCGCTTCCATTGGGGATGGACAAACGGTTAACTGGGGTAAGTCTGGGTTGTGTTTACTACTGACGCGTGATGTTCCCTTGACTAAGTGAAAGTTTGTTTTTCTCTTTCACCAAAATAAACTCAAATAGTGCGCATCTAGACATCTGAGTATTCTATATATATGTCTGTTTTGTCTGTCTATGGTCATGCCTATCTTTTTGTCTAATTGTATATCGTTCTGCTTATCATATTGCCTGTCAGTTTGGCGTCCTGTCTATACCTTTGTTTCTCTGTCTGTTTACGTGACTGTCGTTTTGTTTGTCTGTTTTGTCTGTGCGTCGTTATGTCTCTCTAGCTCTCTGTCGTTTTGGCTATCATTTTATCTGTCGGAATGTCGTTTTATCTATATTTTTGTTTTTCTGTGTGTTTACGTGACGGTCATTTTGTTTGTTTGTTTGTTTGTTTGTGTCCTGTCTATACTTTTGTCTGTTTTAGAGACACATTAGTATGCAACCAAGTCATGATTCAATTCAGTATATACGGACTAGAGGACTATGTGGACACGTGGTTTAGTGCGCTTGTGCTTCAGCTTCCGGTGCACCGACTGTTGGGTAGGGAGTTCAACCCCAATGCCGGTCTGTTTGACTTCAGCGCTGACTTCTCTTTCAGAACGCCATGGCAAACTACTGAAAGTACACTTGCATAGAAAATTAACCTAGGGTTGGGCTTGATAGCAACGTCATATAAACGACATGCAAGAAAGAGATGTAAAGAATAACTGTACGGACAGGCAGAGATTAGACATAGATAATGTTCCCTCAACACGTTTTATGAGTGGTTTTAGGAAAAGTTAGTTAAAAGGACGTAGCTGTCAACTCCAACATTTTTTGCTGTTTGTGATCTCTTGGCAAGTTTACGTTCAGTAGTTTGCCATTGCTTTGTGAACGACCGGCACTCATACTATTTTTTTTTTTAAACAACGTAGGGCAGTCTGCTGCCAAATCACCTGCAGCTGTGTTTAGGGAATGGATATCAAATAATTTGAAGACGTATTTTGAAACTGTCCTTCTTCTTATTCTTTCGTTCGATTGAAATATGTCTATAACTACAATGTTGTCTCTTGTATGAATTGAACTGTCTTTTTCAGTTCAATCAGCGGTCCATAGAGTTTATCTTCCACTGTCGTCTCTCTAGGTCAGAAGTTCGCCTAGATATGTTGTATTTTGGTCAGTCTATGAATATGTGCTCGGCTGTCTGCGACGCCAATCCACGTGTGCACATGGCTGATACACCAATCTTGAATTTTGTATACATGTGGTTGCGTAATCTATTGTGTCCTGTTCTAAGGCGCAGAATAATGACTTGTTCTGGTCTGTCCATAATGTGGTAGTCATCTTGAGCAGGTTTTGGTGGATTTCTGACTGATTTGATCACTCTTTTCTTTTGGTCGTATGTAACGGGCACATCAAGCTGTTTTTCTTTTGCTCCTTCCTTAGACAATCGATCAGTTCTGTCATTTCCAGGTATTCAACAGTGGGATGGTATCCAGTGTATGGTGACCTTATGCTGACTGCTAAGTTCAGAAAGTAGTGTCCTTAGTACTGGCAATTTCCCAGACAGGAGCGCCTCGAGTACTGATTTTGCATCTGTCAATAGCACCACGGGTTGTGTACCATGGCTGGTATTTTGTAATTTCTCTGTTGCTATCTTGACTGCCTCAATTTCAGCATCATAGTTATGGCAGTACTTTCCTGTTGGCACTCTGGCCGTGTCCCTAGTATTATTTGGGTAATCTATGTACACTCCCGCTCCTCCATTTCGAACAGCATTTTGTGCTGACCCATCTGTGCAGACTCGGATCCACAAGTCATGTAGGTATTCTTCATCAAGGAAGCTGAGAGTGGCTGTTCTGCGCTGTACACTGTTCTGTTCTCCCTTGTCAAATATTCCTCTCACCTTTGTCTGGATTTGTAGCGATAGTCCATGTTCATCTTCCCATGGAGTTTGCTCTGGAATAGTTTTCAGGGAGATACACACTGTGGGCAGATCGTTGGTTTCTCTGCAGAGTCGTTTGGCCTGGTGGATAAAACTGTTCTTTTCAACCGCCCCATAGTTAAGTTTTCAAATCTGTTCTTCATAGGGTGGCCTGGCAAACTGAGGAACTTTTATGCTTGTATTAGCGTTTTTTATCCCTGCGCTCTCTCTGTGCTTGTATCCCCCCCCCCCCCCTATCTTCTCTATCTCCACTATAGAGGCTGATCTCATCCCTCCTGTGGTACTCTACGTGCTTAATTTTGCACCTTGTCCAGCTCTTTAGCAGATGATGCTGCAATTACGAACCATTTTTAGGAAGAATTACAACATCTACTATCAGCATTCTCCAATGCCTGTTCTGAATTTGGTTTAACAATTAGCAAAAAGAAAACACAGATTATGTCACAGGGTGCACATGGGGTACCATCGATCTTTATTGACGATGCCGAATTGGAGATAGTAGACTATTTTACATATCTAGGATCAGTGGTAAATAGCAAATTATCCCTAGATCAGGAAATCAACATCAGGATTGATAAGGCAGCAACAACAGTGAACATGTTAGCAAAAAGAGTCAGGAAGAACAGGAAGCTTACTGCCAAAACAAAAGTCCTTGTCTACCAAGCCTGCGTCATTAGTACTCTTCTTTATGGCAGTGAAACCTGGTCAACTTACTCACACCAAGAGAAAAATTTAAACAGCTTTCATATGCGGTGTCTGCGAAGAATACTTGGTATTAAGTGGCAAGACAAAATCACAAATACTGAAGTATTGGAAAGATCAGGTTGTGTGACGGTTTATTCCATGCTCAGTCTTCGTAGACTTAGATGGATAGGACATCTTAGGCGGATGGATGATGGTAGAATACCAAAGGATATCTTTTTTGGTGAATTACAGATGGGTAAGAGATCTCAGGGTCGGCCTCTACTACGATACAAAGATGTGTGTAAGCGGGACATGATTGATACATGTAATGATAATGCACATTGGGAGCAAGTCGTCACTGATCGTGTTGCATGGAGGGAAACTATTAGAAATGGAATAAAGACAAGGGAGAAAATGATTGCAGATAAAGCACACACAGAACTTGAGAGACGTAAGATGGTGCATGATGTTGGAAATGACCATGTTTTCACATGCATCCACTGTGGACGAACATTTACAACGCGAATTGGCCTTATCAGCCACATTCGCCACCGACATGTGTTGTAGTTATTATGCCTTTTTGAAGCACAATGTACCAAACTATCATCTGTCAAGACGCAAAGGTGCCGATGATGAGGAATGTCCAGGTCTTGGTGTGTGGTTTTTTATACTGAACACCACGCATTTGACCCGTATTCCAGGTGTGGTCGTATGCTCTGTTGATAAACTTTGCTAAGTATTTTCACACTGGCTCCCCACGTAGTTCCTCTTAGTTTTCTCAGGATGTCTATTTTCCTTCTGTCTTTTGCTACTGCTTTGTTGATGTGCTTTCTCCATGTCAGCCTGCCATCAAATGTTACTTCAAGATATGTTGGTTCTTTATCGTCTCTGAGGGGTATTCCATTTATCTGGATGATACCTGCCTTTTGTTTTGGAAAGAAGGTAAATAGAGTGGTGCTGCATTTGTCAATGTTCATGCTGACACACCATCTATTTGCCCATGCTACAAATGCATCTACAGTTCTTTGTAGCGGTCTGGTGGCTACTGATGCATGTTCATTTGTGTGCCATTGAACCAGGTCATCAGTGTACATTGCCGCTTTAATTCCATGCGGTAGATTAGCAACAAGATCATTGATGAAGATTAGAAAAAGTGTGAGGGGCAAGACTCCGCCCTGGGGAACACCGTGACGCAATAATACTTCCTTGCTCTTAGCTCCATCTATCTGTACTCGGGCTCTTCTGTTGTGCAAGTATGCTTTCACCCATTTGTACAATCTTCCATTAACTTTACAGTTTCTCAGTTTCTTCATCAGACCTTCTTTGTCAAAGGCTTTCTTTAGATCTATCCATGCAGCAAGCACAAGCTTCTTCTCTTTGAATGCATCCTAAATTTCTTGAGAGAGGTAGGTTATCTGATTTTCCGTAGAGAAGCACTGCCTAAAGCCAGCCTGCTGTGGCACAAGGATATTTTCACTTTCAATGTACCACTGCAGTCTGTGATTGATGATGCGCTCCATTGTTTTGCAGAGACAGCTGGTGAGTCTAACTGGTCTGTAGCTGGAGGCAATGGGACTATCTTTCCCTGATTTTAGGAGGGGTATCATGATTACTTCTCTCCAGGCTTTTGGAACACTTCGTAATCTCCAGCTGGCATTGAAGGTCTGCAACAGCTTTGCTTTGGCCTCTGCTTCTAGGTTCCTGATCATTTAATTGGAGATACCATCAGCTCCTTGTGACTTCATCATTTTCAGTTTTGATTTGGCTAGCTCCAGTTTGCTGATTGTGATAGGTCCCTCCGGAACCCCATATACTGTTTCATTCTGTCCTGTGTGTTGCCATTTCTCTCTAATCTCTTGTTGCTTCTCTGGACTAATTTCGATATTGTTATCTTGTGCAAATGAGTCCGCAAAACGATCAGCTGCTTGCTTTCCTGTTAAGATGTTTCCGTCTTTATGTAGTGCAATTTTTGAGTTTCTCCCTGTGCCCTCATCGTTAAGTTGTTTTATAAGCTTCCGCAATTTCCGTGTGTCTCTTTCAAAGTTCAGAGACTCTGTTTTTTCCTGCCAGCTTTTCCGTCTAGCCTGCAGCTTGGCCCTTTGAAATTTGGCTTTTGCGTGTTGGTATTTATTGTGGTGCTCTTGGCTGGGTTTGGCCTCTGCTTGCTTTCTACACACTTTCACATCATTATGCAACTGTTCCAGGTCACTACTCCAGTAAGGATTATAATATTTATGGGCTCCTCTTGGTACTGTTTCTCGCGCTGCCTGTAGTATGCATTTCCCAAACTCTTCAACTACTTTATTTATGTCTTTCTCGGTGTTCAGGTTTCTAACCAGTATGCTGGTGCGATACCCAGTCTGCTTTCTTGTAGTTCCACCTCGAGAGGGTGCTGCTTTCACTTGCAAGCTCATTTTCTACAGCTAGAATGACTGGCCTATTGTCACTGCCACCAAGTTGTTTCCCAACAATTCGTGTAATGTTCCACTCCAGGTCTGGTGAATGAAACGCCAGGTCAGGTGTAGTTGTAGTGTGCCATGATCTCGAGTAGAAAGTATGTGGGTCGGACGGCTTGTTAATCAAGATAAATATATTATCAAGCTGCCAGTCTTCCAGTCTCTCTCCTCTCTGGTCCATGTGATCATAGCCCCAGCTCTGCGAGTGGCTGTTGAAGTCACCATACACAATCATTTTTTTTCCTTTAATGGTAGTGTGTCCAGTGCCTGTGGGTGGTCGCTTTGACAGTAGTAATTGATCAGATGAAGGTCTGTATTGCTCGTCTTAAGTTTAAGTGTCTGATACTCAGCCCCTACCATGTAAACTTCAACTTGGGAAGTAGTGGTGTTATTATTCTACAAGGGTCAGTATCCCACCCTTTCGTCTGTCCTTTTGGTCAGATCGGTAACACTGGTAGCCTCTGATTTTGAAGGCTATATTTTCGTTGAGGTGAGTTTCTTGTAAGCATGTTGCTTACTTTTTCTTGGTCCAAGATGTTTTCTAGTTCTATTTTTTTTTTCTGCTGACTCCTTCCGCATTCCAGTGCATTATTTTTAGTCTTTGTTTGGTACAGCCAGACGCTCTATTCTCAGGTCCCCTGGCTCCACAGGACATCTGATAAGGACCTCCAATAGTTGTGGTTGGACTCTTTCGAGGCATAGGGCCCGGTACAGCACCTGCCTGAGGGTCCAAAGCAGGACGAGCACCATAACATTTAGCAGGAGTCTCCTCCGAAGTCGGAGAGTATCTGCCTGTACCGCGAGGAACCACCAGTCTGCACACCAATAAGCCAGACAGCGGACAACGGATACTCACGCAAACCTCAGGTCCTGTATGACATCACACTGATGTTGGACAACAGGATGCCTTCATGCGACATACAGGACTTCGCGTTGGAGCTCAAGCCAACGAACACAAGCAAGCAAGCAGTAGTCGATATATTTCATTACGCGTGATTACGTGGCAACCTGATTTCTGTGGTGCGCCTCCTGGAGGGTTGCCTTCGTCTTCAGCACATTTCCTTTGCTAGAGTAGACTGTGGTCTTACTCGAGTTTAGGTGTGTAGGCACGCACACATATGTCTGCGCATGCATGTAAGCATACACATCACATCTATAGCGTTCTAGTATTTCTTGGCGCCAGTGACTCGCCGCCGCCCCTTCTCCTGTTAGTTAAAACAGTTCCACCACGAGAAGGCGAGGAGTTGGACTTTTGCTGCAGAGGTGATGAATTCACAAGCCATTGGGGTATTTATGCAAGGTTGGACGCTCACCCCAACCCCGCCCTGGCCACATAACTGCAACATTTGAAACCGAAACTGTCCTTCTAAGAAACTCCATGACGAAAACACCTAGACACCTCCTCATTATGTCTCCCTTATGTATGTCAAGGCTTCTACACGTCATATATGTCAGTGTCCGCTTTGGGATGACCTTTGCCCTAACCCCAGTTCAGTAACCTGCGCCAAAGCCCCACTGAACTAACTCTTTACAAAGAAGTCCTAATCTAGCACTGAACAAGAAACAGAAAGTATATTACCAAAATAATTTCTTTACAATTTTCCGTAATGAAAGTTCAAGAGGCGAGGAAATTGGAAAAAATCAAGAACTTCACAAGCGCCGATGATCTAATCTCAGCAGAAAAATATGTACCTCCCATGGCGAGATAAATTAAATCACCCCCTAGGGAGCCGTCGCTGAGTGCAGACAGGGAAGGAAAGTTGCTCGTGTAAGCACAATAAGCACTCTTTAGTATAACTCCATCAAGGCTGACACAAAGTTTAATGAGTGCAAATGATTAGAAGTCAGTAAGTGCTGAGTACCGGTCTCCCAGGCCTAGGTGTTAATGACTCTCTCCGTAATCCCGTATATTCACGTAGGTAACGCAGCTGCGCGAGATTCGGTAGCGGATCGCGTCGTGTTTGGTTACCTACGGGGGTATGTCAGCCGGTGGCTCAGAAAGCAATGGCAAACTACTGAGCGTAATCTTTCAAAGACATCAACAGAAGCTGAAAAATTATGGTGTTGACTGCAATGTCCTGTAAAGAATATGCGGAAAACAAAAGTACTGAGTGTATGTAGCGGAAAGGGAGTGCCGTGGTATATAATACTGTGAAAAGTAATCAAGTGTTAGACAAGGAAAGGTAATCTAGTGTTTGATAAGAGAGTAAAAGGTAATCTAGTGTTAGATAAGATAATGAAAGGTAATCTGGTGTAAGATCACTGAGTAAAAGGTAATCTGTTGTTAAATCAGAGAGTGAAAGGCAATCTGGTATTAAATAAGAGAATTAAACGTAATCTAATGGTAGATTAGAGAGTAAAAGGTAATCTAGTGTTAGATAAGAGAGGGACAGGTAATCTAGTATTAAATAAGAGAATGAAAGGTAATTTAATGTTAGATTAGAGAGTAAAAGGTAATCTAGTGTTAGATAAGAGAGAGAAAGGTAATCTGGTATTAAATAAGAGAATGAAAGGTAATCTAATGTTAGATTAGAGAGTAAAAGGTAATCTAGTGTTAGATAAGAGAACAAAAAAGTAATCCTGTAGTTAAAACTTCGCTTCATATCCCTTACATGACGTGGCAGTCACCCCCAGCATGATTTCGCTGTTTGTGATTGCTTGGCAGGTTTACGTTCAGCATTTTGCCATTGCTTTCTGAAAAACCATCACATATACCGTTGTATGGAAGTCAACGCAATGCGGTCTGCTGTCAAATCGCCTGCAGGTTGGGTTTCTAAAGCGGATGAGGGATTATGAATTGCGTTTGTAACCCCTTCGCCACACACCCGGTAGAAGCAACTTAATGACATAAAAGCACACGACCCCGTTACACTAATTAATTTAAGGCAATTTGACATATAGAGCCAGACCCATATTTGTATAGACCAAACTGCACTAGGTGACTGAAGTGACAAGTGCCGCACCTTCCGCGTTTACTTCCCAACACATTTTCCTGGTAAACATTTTAGTCTGGGTGACCTGTTAACCCAGGTCAACTTCAAACATCCACCGATACAGCGGTTCTGAAACTGTTCGACATATTACCCTTCCGGTGACTACAGCAGGTAACCACTTATTAAATACCAGAGTGAAACACTATCCTTGAGAAAATGTAAAGGTATTAGTGGCAAAGGGCTCGATTTCATTGCACTGAATTAGTGAGTGAGTGAGTGAGTGAGTGAGTGAGTGAGTGAGTGAGTGAGTGAGTGTGTGAGTGAGTGAGTGAGTGAGTAAGTGAGTGGGTCGGTCGGTCGGTCGGTGGGTCGGTCGGTGGGTCGGTCGGTGGGTCGGTCGGTGGGTCGGTCGGTCGGTCGGTCGGTCGGTCGGTCGGTCGGTCGGTCGGTCGGTCGGTCGGGTCGGTCGGTCGGTCGGTCGGTCGGTCGGTGGGTCGGTCGGTCGGTCGGTGGGTCGGTCGGTCGGTCGGTCGGTGGGTCGGTGGGTCGGTCGGTGGGTCGGTCGGTGGGTCGGTCGGTCGGTCGGTCGGTCGGTCGGTCGGTCGGTCGGTCGGTCGGTCGGTGGGTCGGTGGGTCGGGTGGGTCGGTCGGTGGGTCGGTCGGTGGGTCGGTCGGTGGGTCGGTCGGTGGGTCGGTCGGTGGGTCGGTCGGTGGGTCGGTCGGTCGGTCGGTCGGTCGGTCGGTCGGTCGGTCGGTCGGTCGGTCGGTCGGTCGGTCGGTCGGTCGGTCGGTCGGTCGGTCGGTCGGTCGGTCGGGTCGGTCGGTCGGTCGGTCGGTCGGTCGGTGGTCGGTCGGTCGGTCGGTCGGTCGGTCGGTCGGTCGGTCGGTCGGTCGGTCGGTCGGTCGGTCGGTCGGTCGGTCGGGTCGGTCGGTCGGTCGGTCGGTCGGTCGGTGGTCGGTCGGTCGGTGGTCGGTCGGTCGGTCGGTCGGTCGGTCGGTCGGTCGGTCGGTCGGTCGGTCGGTCGGTCGGTCGGTCGGTCGGTCGGTCGGTCGGTCGGTCGGTCGGTCGGTCGGTCGGTCGGTCGGTCGGTCGGTCGGTCGGTCGGTCGGTCGGTCGGTCGGTCGGTCGGTCGGTCGGTCGGTCGGTCGGTCGGTCGGTCGGTCGGTCGGTCGGTCGGTCGGTCGGTCGGTCGGTCGGTTCGGTCGGTCGGTCGGTCGGTCGGTCGGTCGGTCGGTCGGTCGGTCGGTCGGTCGGTCGGTCGGTCGGTCGGTCGGTCGGTCGGTCGGTCGGTCGGTCGGTCGGTCGGTCGGTCGGTCGGTCGGTCGGTGGGTCGGTGGGTCGGTCGGTCGGTCGGTCGGTCGGTCGGTCGGTCGGTCGGTCGGTCGGTCGGTCGGTCGGTCGGTCGGTCGGTCGGTCGGTCGGTCGGTCGGGCGGGTCGGTCGGTGGGTCGGTCGGTCGGTCGGTCGGTCGGTCGGTCGGTCGGTGGGTCGGTCGGTCGGTCGGTCGGTCGGTCGGTCGGTCGGTCGGTCGGTCGGTCGGTCGGTCGGTCGGTCGGTCGGTCGGTCGGTCGGTCGGTCGGTCGGTCGGTCGGTCGGTCGGTCGGTCGGTCGGTCGGTGGGTGGGTCGGGTCGGTCGGTCGGTCGGTCGGTCGGTCGGTCGGTCGGTCGGTCGGTCGGTCGGTCGGTCGGTCGGTCGGTCGGTCGGTCGGTCGGTCGGTCGGTCGGTCGGTCGGTCGGTCGGTCGGTCGGTCGGTCGGTCGGTCGGTCGGTCGGTCGGTCGGTCGGTCGGTCGGTCGGTCGGTCGGTCGGTCGGTCGGTCGGTCGGTCGGTCGGTCGGTCGGTCGGTCGGTGGGTCGGTCGGTGGGTCGGTCGGTCGGGTCGGTCGGTCGGTCGGTCGGTGGGTCGGTCGGTGGGTCGGTCGGTCGGTCGGTCGGTCGGTCGGTCGGTCGGTCGGTCGGTCGGTCGGTCGGTCGGTCGGTCGGTCGGTCGGTCGGTCGGTCGGTCGGTCGGTCGGTCGGTCGGTCGGTCGGTCGGTCGGTCGGTCGGTCGGTCGGTCGGTCGGTCGGTCGGTCGGTCGGTCGGTCGGTCGGTCGGTCGGTCGGTCGGTCGGTCGGTCGGTCGGTCGGTCGGTCGGTCGGTGGGTCGGTCGGTCGGTCGGTCGGTCGGTCGGTCGGTCGGTCGGTCGGTCGGTCGGTCGGTCGGTCGGTCGGTCGGTCGGTCGGTCGGTCGGTCGGTCGGTCGGTCGGTCGGTCGGTCGGTCGGTTGGTTAGTTAGATAGTTAGTTGGTTGGTTGGTTGGTTAGTCAGTCAGTCAGTCAGTCAGTTAGTTAGTTAGTCAGTCAGTCAGTCAGTCAGTCAGTTAGTTAGTTAGTTAGTTAGTTAGTTAGTTAGTTAGTTAGTTAGTTAGTTAGTTAGTTAGTTAGTTAGTTAGTTAGTTAGTTAGTTAGTTAGTTAGTTAGTTAGTTAGTTAGTTAGTCAGTTAGTCGACAGAACTTCCTCATTGCAGATCGAACCATTCAGTCCATAAGTACTCATATCCCCTCCTCAGTAAATACCACAGCATTTTAACGGCTAACTATATCAGTTCTGTGTTGGTTTATTTATCTCCTTTGGTTTCCTGCATAGTGTTATTGTTTGGCCACACCTCTTTTAACTTGCTGTTCTCAAGTCTGACCATGGTTGTAGATTCACAGTCGTGACTTGGTTCTCGCAAACAGCTTACTTCTCGTAGAACATTAAGTATATCAGCCTAGTCCATGGCTCGTCCGTCCCTCACAATAGCCTTACCTGCAAGCCTGTCAACCTGCTCATTTCTTTGTACACCCGCAAGCCCTGGCACGAATATGAAACTAATACTTACCAGCCCTGACCGATCCAGAGACAACAATCACTGTCTTCGGACCTACCCCATCTCAATCTTCCTGAGATTACTGAGCATACTGAGCATACTCATTGAGTCACCAAGGAAGCATGCCCGAGTGAAGGTCTATTCTCTAGCCGTGTTATTGCTTGACTTAGTGTCATGACTTCCATATTCAGACTACTTGTGGTCAAAGCACATTAAAGAGTTCAACAACAAAAGATATATTTCATTGCAGCGGGTTCTACCGCCTATGGCTCAATTTTCTTTTTGTAAAGCAACCTGCCAAAGTGTTCCACAGTGCACAAACTCATTAGCTCGGAAATGAATTGAACTCGAGAAACGAATGGCGAAAGTCTGGAAATGAACGTACGAACTTCATAGCGCAATGCAAGCGGATTGACCACTTAGCAATCGAGACCAATTGTTAATACTGGGGTGAAAGGTAACTGAAGAAAGGTAATCCGGTATCAAATAATAATTCAAATTTTCATTATTTTGTAGATACCGCTATCTCCGCTTCGAAGGGGTTACGGACGCAGTTCAAAACACAGCTGTGGTGGTTTTTTATGAAATGATATGGGTGCCGGTCGTTCAGAAAGCAATGGAAAACTACTGAACGTAAACTTGCCCAGGTGCTTTTACTGAAACCACAAGTAGCCTGACCATGGAAGTCATGGCAGTAAGTAAATCAATAACATGGCTCGAGACACAGACATTCACTAGGGCTTGTTTCCTTAGCGACTCAATGAACATGATCAAGAGGATAGAGGAGGGGTCGATCCGAAGAGAATGGTTGCTGCCTCTGGAGGGTCTCGACTGGCAAAGATTAGTTTCATCTTCGTGCCAGGGCATGCGGGAGTACAAGGAAATGAGCGGGCTGACAAGCTCGCAGGTGAGGCTACTGTGGAGGGCGGACGCGCCATGGACCAGGCCGACATTCTGAATGCTCTACGAGAAGTAAGACTTTTGCGAGAACCAAGTGATGACTGTGAATCTACAACAATGGCCAGACTGCGAGAGCAGCAAATTAAAAGAGGTGTGGCCAAACAAGAACACTACGCAGGAAGCCAAAGAAGATTGATAAACCAACACAGAACTGGCGTCGTTAGCCGCTACACACTGCGGGATTTGCTGAGGAGGGGATCCGAGCACTTATGAACTGAATGGTTCGATGTGCAATGAGGATGATCTGTCGACTAACTAACTAACTAACTAACTTGCCCAGTAATCAAGAACAGCAAAAGAATACTGGGGTAATCCTCTGGAGTAAAAGAATGCTGCTACGTCCGTAAAGGATATCTGTCAGAAGCTGGAGTGTGTCACCGCCAAGTTGATGTATTATCTTTGGCGAGCACACCCCCCCCCCCCTTTTTTTTTGTCAGAAGTGATCTCACCGAGTTCACAATTTGTCAGGAATTGACTAGAAACAAAATCTATATAGTTGAACTACAGATTAAACCCCTGAATATCAAAGAGTATAGCTGAAAGTGGCTCGTTAAACAAAGATGAAATTAGCTGGTCTTAATATTCTCCAAGGAGTGGGAAAGGGAAAGTAAGTTGACTAGGTGGTTTACATCTACAAATGGATTACTAGCCAGAGCAGATGTTCCCCACTGACAAGTTTCCTCTCCCTGGTGTATAAGTAATCCCCCACCAATGTACACACACAAATACATATGCACAATTCGAAAATAACAGATAACTATAAGTTTACAACAAACTACACTCACTTTAATTAATATCAATCATTTAACATTCGATGGTTTGCTAGATGATGATGGTGAATTTATAGAAGTTTATGCTATACAACAATGTAGTGATGACATGATGAAAATCAATAAATAACTTTAATGTCACTTGTATCCTTCTGGATCTGTGTCGAGGTTACAAGTGAGATACGCGAACAGCATGTCGGTCTTCGGAACTTCGTTCCGTCCTGACGCCATCAGGTTTGTCGGTGTCACTGCACGGGACAATCTGGGCTCCTGTTGAGTACTTGGAATAGATAATCCAGAATGAGTATTATCAATCCAGAATGAGTATTATCTAGTTCTATATCAGTACATTCCTGGGTAATACGAGTACATGCAATCTATCACCATCATATACTCAAATTGAAACTATGGCAGTGTCTCTCTTCCAGCTTTACTGCGTTCACTCTCCTCTTTCTCTCTCTATATCTCTGTCCTACTGCTCTGTCGGGGAGGACTGTCCCATCGTCTAACACGCCTGTAGTTACAAATCCTGCCACCCCTTATAACGTCCCGTCATGAGGGATGAAATGTCCTACGTCAACATCACTAATTCAGACACCCGGTTCATTGCCGCCGTTACGTTAGCAGATCAAATGGTTAGTAGTGATATCACAATAGTATCTTATCTCAGGGCTTACTTGCTGTGATCAGTCTCTGTGATAGGTCTCAGTGAGTTAATATGGACGCTCGTTCAACACACACTGGATGGGCTAAGTGCACCATATACCCTACACATCTGCTCAAACACAATCAATGGGCAATATACCAATGCACACTGCGCATAAGAACAATATATCTTAACACCCAATTGCTCCTAGTGAGTTCCCATATGACAATTTGCATCTCAAACATCAAATAACATAAAGTATGCAAATTCAAAATAGTCATACAATGATATTCATAATAATGACATAACCATGGATTAGTAACACTACTGTATGCATACAAAATAAGACATATAAACATTAACAGAATATGTAAGAAGCACAATCCTAGCATTTATATTCCTACAGGTCTAGTAACACTTATAGCAATATGATAAGGACAGTCACTGAAGAATACTAGCTCACAGATCAGTAAAAAGAGATACTGATAGTCTCAAAGAACTAACCTACAACAGCCGACCGATAAAGGTCCCTTACTTACAAGCTAGAAACTAATATACCTAGAAACTTCTAGCAACATAAGACTCAGACATAATTCGTTCATACCTGTTTCAAAAATTTGAAGTAACTGATTGGAAAATTTCAAGGCCCAACTACTTATAATGTTCCTTAATTCTCTTATCTCCTGGGACGCCTCTTTCTATCTTATTCTGCGTTTATTTCAATTCACACAGTCATGTGGTTTTAATTGATAAAACAGGCTGCTTGTCTAACAATAGGTTGAGTCTCAAGCATACTGTGGTGGTTGTATTGACGTGCCGACTTTGTGTGCATTCTAACGTCATGGCTGGATAGACGTTGAGAAACATGATTCAATCTTTATTGCTTTAACTGGCCCATCAGATGCATAGACAAGAAAGTATTACAGGATGGTAAAGCGGCGTTCTGTGACAACATGCAACTAACTATTTTATACCACTATGAAGAGTAACGCTATGACAGATACTAATGTGAAAGGTTTATATAGTACCTTAAAATATAACAGCTTATAAATACTGCAGCATAATGTAATCCCACTGTATATATATATGCTTGAAAGGTAATCCACATGGTAGATAGTACAAAAAAGGAAACCACATGACTATTAGTCAGTAACATGTAACCTCGTGGTAATTAGTAGTAATTACTACAGTGAGATGTACACACATAGTAGTTACTACAGTGATAATAAATCGCATAGTTGGTTGCACAGTGAAATGTAATCACATAATATTTAGTACAGTGAAAGGTAATCACATAATAGTTAGCACAATGAAAGGTAATTGTAAAGACATGCTGGGTTAGATCAGTGGGGCTATGGTGCAAGTCAATGAACTGAGGACAGCACAAATGTCAACTTAGAGCGGACACTGACATATGTGACGTGTGAGGCCTTGACACACTTGGGTCAGATATAATGAGGAGGGAATCAAGTTTCTTCTTCACTGAGTTTCTTAGCAGGACAATTCTTACAATAAGTCTGTTGAATTGATGACATAATTCATCATAATATAGTTACACAGAATTTACCAAGCATATTTATTCTATAATTAGTTCTTTTTCTTCTACATGATGCCGCATTTAACACAAACATTTAATGACTGTATTTGATTTTCTATGCAATTTTACTTTCAGCGGCTTGCCACTGCTGCCTAAACAGCATACGCTCATATCGTTTTGAAAATCAGCGCAAGCGGCCAATACCCAAACAGCCTCCAACCCTGGAATGTTTATGCTTGTGGCTGCAGTTTGCATTCGCAGTTTCCTCATGCTGAACTGGAAGTGCATGGTTCCGTCGCCTTGCGACTGAGCTGAGTGTGTCGTGCGACACTGTGAGCTGTGAATTTCGTGTGGGATTCTTTTATGTCTGTCCGCGGTTGTTTGTAGCGTGAACTACAAATTCGGAATGATGGCGGCAGGTCTGTGGCTGATTTTACTGGATTGCCTTTTAGGTTCACGCGTTCATTTTTCCCGGAGACTCCTGGACGTCGTCGCTGGAGCTACGGAGTTCATGCTTTATGTGGCGCTTTCAGCGGGCCACCCTGCGGAAAGAGACCGAGTCATATGGGATAAACCCCAGGGCAATGAAGTCGTTCTAGTGACTGCCGCATCCATCGAGAATGAACTGTATTTTTCATGGCGGACTGTTGTGTCGGCATTCTAGCGTCGGCATTATGCACAGTGTACCTGTGCGGGCTGTTGGCTTGTTGAGACTCTTGTTTGTTCCACTTTTCAAATGGAGCAGTGAGGAGCATTTTGTGTGATATTTATTGTCACAGGAACGGAGCATAATGGGGAAAAGGGGGGGGGGGGCGATCCGTTGCCGTGAATTTGGAAACGCGACTAACTAACTAACTAACTAACTACCTAGCCTTCAACTGACTACGAATCTGGTATGTCGGGATTGCATAACTACGTTAAGTTCCCCGAAAACATTCTATCAGGGCTCGGAAAAAGCTGTTCATTTTTAACCCGACTTTTAACTGCGGTTAAACTTGTTTACTTTCTGATAGCCCAATTTCTGGTACTACTTCCAACCGCCGATTCTTTCGCTTGACAGACTGGATGCGGAAATATGATGTGGGTGGAGTGCGAATATCTTACTTTCCCTACATAAAGATCATGTGTGTAGAGTATGACTGTCTTACTTTCCTTACATAAATCCGATGTGCGTAGAGTACGAGCTCCTTACTTTCCCTACATAAATACCATATGTGTAGAGTGCGAGTGTCTTACTTTCCCAACATACATCTGATGTGTACAGAGTGCGATTGTCTTACTTTCCATACATAAATCTGATGTGTATAGAGTACGGGTGTCTTACATGCCCTACATAAATATCATGTGTGTAGCGTGCGAGCTACTTACTCTCCCTACAGCAATGTGATGTGTGTAGAGTGCGATTGTATTACTTTTCCTACAGCAGTAACTATAGAAAGTAAGTGACCCTTCACTACACCTTGTGTAAAAGAAAAATCATAAATGACTTTGTTACACGCCTTACAAAGGTAGCCTTCTGCATATGCAAAGCATAATCTTATATATAAATTAGGATCTCCGTCTGTCTGTCTGTCTGTCTGTCCGTCTGTCCTTTGTGCGCTCGCGAACGGCCCATCCGATTGAGATGAAATTTTCTACACGCCTTTCTTTCATTCCAGTGCAGCCCACTGTCATATTTTTTTAGTGTGAAATCGCATGCTTACCCAGTATTATTTCATTTTTCACTTTTCATCATAATTTAATATATCTCAGGGGACCTAACTCTATAAAAGTTATTTCAAGGGGCATAACTTTTCTGTATAACTTATAGTCATATTGTGGCATCGTTTTCAAAGATTTATAAACTCTTTGTCCATAGTTATGTACCGGCATATGAGTTATAATAAATAATGATACAATCTGTAAGGCATTTTCAAAGTTTTCATAAAAATAATGCACAATGCATAACATTGTAACTCATCTTTTTTTGCTTAAGAAGTTACTGTAGTCATGCAGGTGATTAGAAAGCGTTTTCATTAAAAATAATGGATGGTGTGTAGAAGGGCATTTTTTTAAGTTACTTTTTTTGTTGTATGAATTTAATGAGACGCTACACTCCAGGAGCTGGGCGAAGTCACGCCGGGTCAGAAAGATAGACAGACCCACCTTTTCCTTCTTCTGCTGATGCTGCTGCCGCCGCTCCATTTACCCAAGTTAATTGTTGGGGGAAGATGTAAAGATCTTTCAAGTGCTCTTTCAAATGCTTTTTGTAAGTTGGTCTTCGTTTATCTAAGGTTGTTCTAACTGCAACCAATAAATGATTAGACAGACAGGCAGACAGACAGACAGAGAGGGAGGGACGGACGGACAGACAGACAGACAGACAGACAGACAGACAGATAGTCGGTAACGGGAACGGGAACTTATATGACTACTTATATGAATTAAATGAGATGCTCCCCACAAAGGACTGGGCGATGCCGGGTCAGACAGACAGACAGACAGACAGACAGACAGACAGACAGACAGACAAACAGATAGTCGGTAACGGGAACGGGAGCTTATATGACTAATTATATGAATTAAATGAGATGCTCCCCACCAAGGACTGGGCGAAGCCGGGCCGGGTCAGCTAGTTTTCAATAAAAAGGTGTCTGCAACGAGAAACATAGTGGTGAAGTGCTGCATAGAACAGGTACTTTTATATGGATGTGGAACGTGGACAATGAACAGACAAGCTTAAAAACATCTCATGGCAGTGGAAACATGGTTTCTGAGGAAAATACAAGGACAGGCAGAAAAATCCATGAGAAAGTCCTACAATAAACAAACGAAAACTGGAAACTGATTACAGAAAAAAAAAGACGCAGAAGTCAAGATTTTTTGGTTACGTTATGAGAAGAAATAAATTGGAAAAATTATTGACAACTGGCAAGATTGAGTGGAAAAGAACAAGAGGAAATCAAAGAAGTTAATATCTAGATGACTTGGTCACATGACATGATCGAGGCAAGAACACGGGGCTTATCCATGACTCTGGTGATCGCGTGAGATGGCAAAACATGACCGCTCACCCTTATGGGCATGGCACATGATGCTGATGATATAGGAATTCTTACACTAATATATTCTATGCATCCCATCCTCTATGTAGGAATTCGCACACTAATTTATTATATATATATATATATAGATATTCTCCATCAACCTCCATGTAGTAATTCGTACACCAATGTATTCAATGCATACCATCCTCCATGTAGGAATTCTTGATATGTTGATAGCTATCTTACTTTCTCCTACTTTCTAGCGCTCGGTGACGATCTAATCTTGACATATCAACAATATTATGCCATGAGCATCACAGGAAATGTCACATCTATTAGGGTGCAGCGATGAAGATGCACCAAGAATGTCAGCCAATCCGTCTGATATTTATGACTGATGACATATAGACATGACAAAGGGTTGTAAATGCAAGAGAACGACTTAATTGCAACCGGATTTTATCCCAAAAGGGTCGGTCTCTTTCCATTGGGTGGTCTGTCGAAAGCGTAGCACAAAGAACGAACTCCGTGGCTCCAGCGAAGATTCCCAGAGGTCTTCGAGTAAACTGCACTCGTGAACCGAAAGAAATAGCACGAAATCGAACCCGCGACCTTCGGATGGCGATGCAAGGCGGTGTAACCACATTGCCAGGGAATCTGCCTTTTGACGTATAGTATATGTAATGATTGTGAGGGATTAGAACTCCAACCCTCCACCTCATATGGCTGTGTTCCACTGTCTTCTTGTTCATGTAATGTTGCATTTCATTTGCATAATTTTGCGACCAACCGAAACCATAAGTTGATCTTCTAGGCAATTACTACATCCAGTTGATCCGTTCCTGATGAAGATTGGTATAATCGAAACGTCGTTCTTTATGTCGTAGTATACTTATTTGTATTTCTTATTGTATCATTTTTAGTTTTGTTCTATTAATTTTTGCCCCTGTCATTTATGTTTACCATTATAGAGTTCGCCGGCCTCCCTGGTCGAGGAGTTAGCAGCTCTCTCCTTAACCCCGAATACTCTCGTGGTTGACGTGAGCTCCCGAGAATTGGAAGCGGTTCGAGTCGCGCCAGTGACTTATGAGAGTATGGAGCCGGTCGTTAAGAAAGTCATGGCGTGCTGATGAGCGTAATCTAGCCTAGGAATCAACATACAGCTGCAAGATGCTGATGTTGACCGCAATATCCTGAAACAGGATGGAAACGCGGGAAAAAAAAATAATTTTTTTTTTTTATTTTTTTTTTTTTAATTTTTGCCCCTGTCATTTTTGTTCACCATTATAGAGTTTGGGGGGGGGGGGCTGGGTGGTCTCGAGGTATGGTGTCTGCCTCGAGTACTGAAGGTCCCGGGTTCAGGCCCCGGTGAGGTCCGGGACTTATTTAAAAAATCCACCTGGACTTCCAGTAATAAAATTTCCCCTGGTCTCTGGGTAGTGAGATCGGACGCCCGTGTGTATTGTTGTCTCTGGGTAGTGAGATCGGACGCCCGTGTGTATTGTTGTCTCTGGGTAGTGAGATCGGACGCCCGTGTGTATTGTTGTCTCTGGGTAGTGAGATCGGACGCCCGTGTGTATTGTTGTCTCTGGGTAGTGAGATCGGACGCCCGTGTGTATTGTTGTCTCTGGGTAGTGAGATCGGACGCCCGTGTGTATTGTTGTCTCTGGGTAGTGAGATCGGACTCCCGTGTGTATTGTTGTCTCTGGGTAGTGAGATCGGACGCCCGTGTGTATTGTTGTCTCTGGGTAGTGAGATCGGACGCCCGTGTGTATTGTTGTCTCTGGGTAGTGAGATCGGACGCCCGTGTGTATTGTTGTCTCTGGGTAGTGAGATCGGACGCCCGTGTGTATTGTTGCGCACGTAAATCCCTTGGCAGCTGGAAATCGAAAAAGAGTAGCCTAACGGCGCTGCCCGGGCAAAATTTCGAGTTAAAAATTTACCCAAGTATTTCAGGATCCCCGCCGATGCAACGGAGTTCGTGCATTGAGCTGAGTTTCTCCAGACTCAGGTTTGAGTTAGGAGGAAAACGGAGCACTTATGAGTTAAACCGTGTGCCGTGGTGTTGATCCAACGACTAAAACTTAAAACTAAACTAAAAACATTATAGAGTTTGCTGTAAAAAAATATTACACACTGTGTCCGTGTCTAGCATATCTCACTTTGTCGCTATAATGACGTCTACCATGACCGTTTTCATTTCCTTTTGTTATATCCTGATGCAGCTGTGACTTCTCTTATCTATAACATTCAGTAGTTTGCCATTGCTTTCTGAACGAGAAGTCAACGTTAAAGTCCAACTGACCGGTCTAGGAAACGATCCCGCTACCCTGTGTTAGTGCACCGAAAGTTTAAGAGCCAAGCGCTGTTATACTCACGGCCGCGTCGACCGCTTACACTATGGTTATATCTACTAAATGAACAAGCATTCAATTTGTTTCAACAAGAATTTCGGTATCTTGAAAGTGCAGTTTTGGTGAGAGGTGCGAGTTACGCTCATAATAATCATCATCTGCCATGCCGATAAGCGTTGGCTGTCATGGTTCGCCATCTCACACAATCCTCTTCGCATTTCCCTCAGAAATCACATTTTCACAACCAATAGATCTTTGTGATATTGTCTGTTTATTGTCCATAATCCACATGGCATATAACAGTACAGGCTCTATATGGCACTTCAACACTGATTTTCTCACTGAAGTTGACATGTTTTATTCGTTCAAAAAAGTTATATTTTGCCTTAGCGATTCTTGTTAACATCTTTATAAAGCTTAAAGTCGCTTACAAGTCGACAGGGTCGACTTCATTGTCCGGGTTTTATCCCATATGGCTCAGTCTCTTTCCGCAGCGCGGAAAGCGTCGCACAAAGCACGAACTCCGTAGCTCTAGCGACGACCCACAGGAGTCTCCAAAATATTTCACCCGTGAACCGAAGGACGCGGCCCGGAATCGAACCCACAACCTTCGAAGCCCGAGTCAAACGGCTTGACCACTTCGCCACGGAGGTCACCTTCTTTATGGTGTGTTGTGACTGTTCCGAGATAGTAGTAACTATTCACTTGTTTAAGAATATCCCAATTTACATGTATGTTACATTGTCATACTTCTGTCTTCTTGAAGACGACCATACTCTCTGTTTTCCTACAATTTAATTCTAACCCTAGTTGCTCACTGTGTACAATAACTGCATCTAATAAATTTTGCAAAACAAAGTTATACTAAGACATTCAAAAGCTGCAAATGATTTCAAATTTAACCCAAAGAAAAACTATTGTTCATTTCAAAAGAGAGACGTTGAGAGGAATTAAAATGGCGACGTCACAGCAGAAGTCGTTTGATCTACTGCTGGTTACTGTGGCGTCTGCCATTTTAATCCCTGCACTCTATTATCTGGTGATCGAGTGAAATGGCGAATCATGACCGCCCACGCTTTCCGGCATGGCACATGATTGATTGATTGATTGACTCTATTATTCGCCTGTTTCCCTGGCCGAGGTGTTAACAGCTTTCTCTGTAACCCCGAATACTCTCGTGGTTGACGTGAGCGCACGAGAATTGGAAGCAGTTCGAGCCGCGCCAGTGACTTATGAGAGCATGGAACCGGTCGCTCAGAAAGCAATGGCAAACTACTGAGCGTAATCTTGCCAAGAAATCTACAATCAGCTGAAAGATGCTGATGTTGACAGCGATGTCCTGTAAAGGATATGCAAACACAAAACAAAACACTCTATTATTCGCCTGCTCCGTGAACTAGATATTTACGGACGCAAGTCGTAATCCTGCATACCCGCGTTCAAAACATAGTTGGGGGTGATTTGGCAGCAGACAGCTTTGCGTTGGATTTTTACAAAATGGTGTTTGAGCAGTTCGTTCAGAAAGCAATGGCAAACTCATCATCATCATCAAGTTCCCTGCCAGCTGGCGTAGACGTTCATGGCTCTCCACAGATCTCGGTCTTTGTTTTACTGGATCAACTCTGCTGCTAAATATTCCTCCGTGCCACCGTCTCAATCTATCCAGCATCATTTCTCTTGATCTGCCTCTGCCTCTCTTCCCCTCGATCTTTCCAGTTGTCACGATGTTCTCCAATGCCTCTCTTCTCATTACATGACCAAAGAAAGCTGTTTGTCTCTTTCTTATTATTGTATATAGTGTTCTAGTTTCATTAGCCTGTTTCAGGCAGTCGTTGTTGGTCGTTCAATGACAAACTACTTAACGCAAACTTGCCAAGAGATCACAACAGCACAAAAAATGCTGGTGTTGACTGCGATGTCATGTAAAGTATATGTAACTAACTTAACTTAACTCCATTAGTCCTTTTATGCTTTTTATCTCCAAAAGGAGCTCGGCCAAATCACGCCAAGACCTTTGTGGACTTGTTCAGGATTTAAATATTGAGCACAACTCACTACTGGCAACGCTGATCGTATTCTGATATGAACCTAAGGCCTATCCACGTCAATGCAGAAGCACTAGACTCGAGTTTCGCTCTCCTTTGAGCTCGTCAGTAGTGCATATTCTTGACCGGATCCGGAAACAAACCCCGGATCACCGGCGTGTGAAGCGGGTGTGTAAACACTAGACCACGCGGCACACGCTGGACACGGCCAAATTATCACAACAGAATATTACAACGTCACCCATCGTAGGTTGTAGCTCAAGATTTGCCCGATCGCCGCGAATCACGTCCGTCAATCGATGTGGACCCGAACGATCAGGTCTTCTCACTGGCAAGGCACACCAGGCCGCCTAAATTCCAGCGAGCAATAATCAAATTACCAGAATACCATCAGCGTTGCCAGTAGTGGGTTGTGCTCAATATTTAAATCTCAAATACCGAAACAACAAAATAAATCAATTGTTCAGGATTGTTTGGATTTTGAGGCCAAAGCTTTCTATGGGATTTGGTAGCAAGTTTCTGGCCAACTATCCTTGGGCGGTTTTTACGACAATTATGGTAGGCGACATTATTAACTATTCTTTGCTTCCCGAATAAGCAACGGTATAGCACCAGATGGTTGTTGATTAGTGGCTGAAATGTAAACAACACGTTATTTAGTAACAAATTATCAAATTACTGAGTTAGTTAGTTAGTTAGTTAGTTAGTTAGTTAGTTAGTTAGTTAGTTAGTTAGTTAGTTAGTTAGTTAGTTAGTTAGTTAGATAATTAGTTAGTTAGTTAGTTAGTTAGTTAGTTAGTAAGTTAGTTAATTAGTTAGTTAGTTAGTTAGCTAGCTAGCTAGTTACTTACTTACTTACTTACTTACTTACTTACTTACTTACTTACTTACTTAGTTAGTTAGTTAGTTAGTTAGTTAGTTAGTTAGTTAGTTAGTTAGTTAGTTAGTTAGTTAGTTAGGTGCATTCAGACAAACTTTTCTCATTATGTCTCTTCATGGTACATTCAGAAAGACATTTCTCATTCCATCTTTCCATGGTGCATTCAGACAGACTTTTCTCATTCTATCGCTTCATGGTGCATACAGACATAATTTTCTAATTATATCTACACATGGTGCATTCAGACAGACTTTTCTCATACCATCTCTATATAGTGCATACAGACAAACCTTTCTCATTCCACCTCTTCATGGTGTATTCAGACACAATGTTCTCATACCATCTCTTCACGATGTATTCAGACATATTTTTCTTATTCCATCTCTTCATGTTGTTACCACAATGTCAGGCGGACTTCCTCTCGCAAGCTTCCTCTCTACGTTTCCTTTAGCATACTCTTAGATTAGGAGTTATGACTCTTTACATGGCTGAATAATTTATTTTTCTACTGCCAAACAGCACACACCTAGGGTTTGTAACGGACTCACAGAGCAAGCTGGGAAAGGTAAAGACAGGTATGCTTGGTGCAGAGTGTCATTCTTCAATTAAATAATCAAAAAATTAGGGACCTGTGTATTTTTGCGCACATAAAATATCCATTGGCAATTGGAAATCGAAACAGAGTAGCCTAACGACGCTACCTGGGCAAAATTTCGAGTTAAAAATCTACCCGAAGTATTTCAGGATCCTCGCCGGTGCTACGGGAGTTCGTGCACTGAGCTGAGATTCTCCGGACTCAGGCTTGAGTTAGGAGTAGAACGGAGCACTTATGGGTTACACCCTTGTGCCGCGATGTTGATCCGTCGACTAAAAATTAAGAAACCTAAAAACAAATAGGGAGCATCCGTTGGATCTTTTCCCTCGTACATATTGGTGTGTTAGGAAACGAGCAGACGGACAGATTGGCTGGATCTACACAGCTGAGTTGGGGTACACGTTCACGATAAAGCACATGTTGTCAGGGCCCGTTGGCATCATGTAAGTAGTGTGAAAGAACTGAGAAATCATTATGGCTTGTAGAGAACAGTGGGGCACACAGCAAACAGAGGATCTGGCAAGCACTCAACACAGCGAGAATAGGCCACACGTACACATAAACATTCTTGTACTCATTAATATTAGAACTTGTCGATGGCTGTTGTAGACGGGGACTCAAAGCCGTCCTCTCTTTTGTCATCTCATGCAGCTCCATCCATGTCTTTCCAATATCATTCATCTCGGTCTGTTATTCTCTTTTCCATGTGTTTTAGGCCTTTTGCTATATCGCTTGCCTTGTAGATTCCAGACACAAGAGTGTTTAGTTATTCCATTTAAAAAAAAAAGAAAGAAACGGAACATTTTTGGTGTTACTTTTATAAAATATATTCGCTGATTGGACATCAGTCAACCTATCGACTGTGTCCATCTGGTCATTAACTTACCGTGGTTACCTGAATTGTACTTACCTCATGATTCGTGAGGTCATGAAAGAGGTCAAGGTCAGAACAACATTCTGATCTTTGGGCTAGAAGACCCTACAGAGGTCCTGTTCTTACGGACCGGCATCCCCAGAACCGACTGCAGAGAGCGAATCAGCATCGTCAATAAAATGTTGGTACAAGTTTGCAATTGATACTGCAATAATGTTGCGTTTTGTTTTTGAACAGTATATATTATTGTCAAGTTTCTCAGTGTGTGTCCTATCCAGCGCCAGTGTATTTTCCTCACCATTTGGCGCACATGAGGGGCCTTAGTTTTCTCCGTGAGCTCTAAATTGTGATTGTGTCATATCATTATATGAGGGCTAGTCAATAAGTAAGTCACACAGTTCTGTGGGATGGCAGGTAAATGTAATTGCTGTTTTCTACAGGTGTGATTAGGTGACAACAACGTCGAACTTTATATTCCCGTTCGTCAGGTGACGCTAGGTGTCTCATGCGCATGCGCAGCGCATAAACAAAATGGCGACTGTACTTACGGAGTGTACAACCAAAGAGCAACGTGCTGTGTGGTTTTTTTGTGGGCAAATACGACTGCCGGCAAAGGACATTCATAAAGAAATGCTTCCTGTTTATGCTGACAAATATTTATCCTGTAAAGCGGTGCAAAGCTGAGTAGAAACATTTTCTCAAGGATACGAATGGCACCGAAGTTGAATGTGAAGTGAAAACGTGGTTTAGAAAACAGAGCACGCAGTTCTATGCAGCCGGTTTGGAGGGACTGATAAAACGATGGGATAAGTGCATCAATATTGGTGGAAATTATGTTGAGAAATAAAGGGACAATGTATGTATAAAAATAAACTGGTTTCAATTATTATCATGTTTAGCTATTTTTCTACAGCTATGTGTGACTTACTTATTGACTTCCCCTCGTATCCTCACTATTATGTGCAGGCACCAGTTTGCAAATGTTTGTAGTTTAATAGTGTTATTAATGTTTCTAAGTGTCTTTGTGATTGTGAGTGGGTATATGTGCATGCAAGGGCGAGTTTATTTGTGAGTTATTGAGTTGGTGTATAACTGTGCGAGTTTGTGTACATGATGCATGTATGTATGTATGAATGTGTGTTTGTAGGTATGTATGTGTTTATATATGTGTCTGTGTGTGTGTGTGTGTGTGTGTGTGTGTGTGTGTGTGTGTGTGTGTGTGTGTGTGTGTGCCTACCTGTCTGTCTAATAACATGTTAATATGCATTGTTTATGTTCATAGCATTCAATTGACAATATTGTTCTATATGAGTGTAACATGCACAATAGATCATTGATGTACGAAATACGAGTGGTTGGAAGGGCCGAATTTAAGACGGGCCTGCATGCCCAATTTTTGACCCTTTGAAAATAAAGTTCGTTCGTTCGTTCTCAACCTCTGGTTCAACATCTCTCCCTCTGCCATCCACTCTACTAGTGATTGCACAAATGTCACATTGCGATCTGGCACACAGAGATAGCAGTTTCTGACATTTGCCAAAGGCCAGACCTCCCAGTTTCAAGGTCAGTGACCTAAAAATACTCTCTCAAAACAACACTCCGGGTCTCTTAACCCTTTCTGTTCTAATCCGAATTCAAGTCAACATAATAGATGCACAGTCAAGATAAAGTTAGAGTAGAGCAATATCCACCAGGACAAATTGAGTTAACGACATCCAAAAGGACAAATTAAGTTAAGAATATCCACCATGACAAATCGAGTTCAGGACATCCACCAGGACAAATTGAGTTAACGACATCTAAAAGGACAAATTAGGTTCAGAATATCCACCATGACAAATCGAGTTCAGGACATCCATCAGGACAAATTGAGTTAAAGACATCCACCAGGACATATTAAGTTATAGGTATCCCCCAGGACACATTGAGTTAAGGACATCTGAAAAAAAATGAAAATGTTTCGCATATCCGTTACAGGACATTGCTGTCAACATCAGCATCTTTCAGCTGATTGTTGATGATTTCTTGGCAAGATTACACTCAGTAGTTTGCCATTGCTTTCTGAGCGGCCTGCTCACATACCCCGTAAGTTACCAACGCGATTCGAACCACTGCTGATTCTCACCATCGTCACGTTACTTACGAGAGTATACGAGATTATGGAGAAAAGTCGCTAACCTCTAGGCCAGAAAGCCGGCTAAGGATAACTACCAGGACATATTCAGCTAAATAAATCCACCTGGACAAATTGAGTTAAGGTTATCCTCCTGGACAAATTGAGCTAAGGAAATCCATCAAGACAAATTGAGTTAATGAAATCGACCAGGACAAAATAATTTAAGGACATCCACCAGGACAAATTGAATTAATAAAATCTACTAGGACAAACTGAGTTAAGGAGGACATCGTTTTTATTTTTTTAAGGTAAACTCCGCCAAGCAACAGCAGGGATCCACAGAGATCTGCCAGACACACTAAGGTATCTTGATATAATCACAATTCAGTGTCATCTCCGCACTGAGAGTCGTCTGTATTTCGTAGCAGAAACTTTCTGCCCGGCGTCTTGACGCTGGGTGTAGAAACGCGTCGTGCAGCCCCTCTCTGGGTGTTGTTCAATGTGAAAGTTGCATCAGATCCGGAAGATGTCACACGACATTTGAAGTGGTTTGTTTTCTGTATTTGACCTGCTGTAAGAATGTACATGCGGCAGTTTTTAAGGCCATCTAAAAGTACTGGGCAATAGTGGCCAATGTGGCGCGTAACTCAAGGAAGACAACATCTCAAGTGGTAGAGGATTTGAAACACACCAAGGTTTGGCAACCACGAACCACGGGGACCAGTATTCCTCGGGATAAATGGACAACCCTGCAGCTGTACATAACAGGGCGGTCACTTGTTATGACAGTCTGAAATGGCCGTCAAAGGCAGAGTTAAAAGCTTCCCGCCGCCCTCAATCCCCACGTGGGCGTTGAAGGTAGAGAGACGCAGACACATTAGCTTTTAAAGAATTCATGAATGAGGACAAATCAAAATCGGTGAACAACGTTATAGGAAATCCTCATGAGTCACAAGTGGCACCAGACCGTCATCAAGCTACTAATGGCACATTTAAAACGAAAAACAAAATTAAAGTAGGAATGTTAGGACACTACTGAGCTAGGAAAATTAGGCAATGCAATCAGAGAAATGGAAAATATGAAAATGAATATCTTAGGCATACGTGTGATTAGGTGGAAGGGATCTGGTAAAATTGTACCTGACAAATACAAAATAATTTATTCTGGAAGGCAAACACACGAAAGATGAGCAGAATTACTACTCAATAAAAACAGCCAATAGATTAATGGTTATTGGTATATTTCAAATAAAGCTCCTTCTCCTTCCTCATACCTCTTCCTCCCCCTCCTCCCCCCTCCTCCCTCCTCCTCCCTCTTCCTCCTACCCCTCCTCCTTCCCTCCTCCTCCCACCTCCTCCTCCCTCCTCTTCCCTCCTCCTCCTCTCTCCGCCTATCTCTTCCTCATTCCTACTCCTCCCTCCTCCTCCCTCCTCCACCTCCCTCTTCCTCCTCCCAGCTCCTACTCCTCCTTTTTCTTCTTCTTCTGCTGCTGCTGCCGCTGCTCCATTTACCCAAGTTAATTGTTGGGGAAGATGTAAAGATCTTTCAAGTGCTCTTTCTAATGCTTTTTGTAAGTTGGTCTTCGTTTAACTTAACAATCCGAGACCGAGTAAGAAATGCTACTATCAGACAGACTGTGGGATCAACACCTTGTGCCACATTTATTGACAGACAGAAGATCAAGTGGTTTGGCCATGTCATTAGAATGCAACATCAACAACTACCATCACTGGCCTTACATCAAAGATCATCTGCGACGAGACCACGAGGACGTCCAAGAAGAAAATGGATTGACGACATCAGAGACATTGTACAACCTCACGGAATGACACTATCCAGTGCCGTCCACCGGGCACTGGAACGCAAATTATTCCTCCCCACGACGCTTGACGGCAGAAGTGGAAGATGATGATGATGATGATGATGGTCTTCGTTTATCTAAGGTTGTTCTAACTGCAACCAATAAATGATTAGACAGACAGACAGACAGACAGACAGACAGACAGACAGACAGACAGACAGACAGACAGACAGACAGACAGTCGGGAACGGGAACTTATATGACTACTTATATGAATTAAATGAGATGCTCTCCATCAGGGGCTGGGCGAAGCCGGGCCGGATCAGACAGACAGACAGACAGACAGACAGACAGGCAGACAGACAGACAGACAGACAGACAGACAGACAGACAGACAGACAGACAGACAGACAGACAGACAGACAGACAGACAGACAGACAGACAGACAGACAGACAGACAGACAGACAGATAGTCGGTAACGGGAACGGGAACTTATATGACTACTTATATGAATTAAATGAGATGCTCCCCACCAAGGACTGGGCGAAGCCGGGCCGGGTCAGCTAGTATATAATAATTGGAATCGTTAGGTTCAAATACTTAACAGATGACTTTACACATGGAAAAGCTTTGTTAAGAAAATATTCAACCAAACTGATTACATACTTATTAATAACACTTTTTAACAAATTATAAAACTATGTCTGATGTTGACTGCAATAGTAATCACGCGCCACAATGAAGACAAATAAAGGTTATTTTACCAAGAGGAACAAAGTGGTTAAGAATACGAGACTTAATAATGATGTTCAGAAAGCAGATAAAGAGAGTCAAGAAAAATGTAGCGTGATCACGAAAAATAGGTACATTGCAATAGCTAAAATACAGAGTATAAATGGACAATGAGAAATGCAAAGGGACTACATTCATCAAACAAACAATAGTACAGTCAGGACGTCGCAGTCCGCCATAATTGTTTGGCTGTTTGTGATTTTTTTGGCAAGTTTACGTTCAATAGTTTGCCATTGCTTTCTCATACACTCATACCAATGTATGAAAACTAGCGCTAGAAATCTGCTGCCAAATTTCTCGCAGCTGTATTTCGAAAGCCGCAGGATGGATTAGGAATTGCGTTCGTAACCCCTACAAACATGCCGGTGCGCTGATGCCAAGGTAGCAAGTTCAACCCCCGCACGGTTCAGCTGGGTTAAAATGTGAACTTCTCGTCCTGGACTTGGGGATGTAAATCGCAAGTACCCCAGAAGCCGGAGTGGGTTCGCCTGATGACGAATGACGCTGGTAATAAGGAAAGCTAATCCACACGCAAAAATTAGTCGAGTGCACTAGAAGTAGTAGCACATGTATGGACTACGTTTGAGTACAGAGCGAGACAACACAACAACAACAGCATTAATATTGGAGAGAAGACACACAGTTAAAGGAAAGATAATTGATGACAGCAGAAGACATCATGATGATGCTGGTAATGATGATGATGATGATGATGATGATGATGATGATGATGATGATGATGATGATGATGATGATGATGATGATGATGATGATGATGATGATGATGATGATGATGATGATGATGATGATGATGATGATGATGATGATGATGTCTATAATGGAAGTCAGGCAAAGCGATGCACAGATATGTGGATATGTTCCCTTAGAGGGACTCGTTGTTGAAGACTGGTCTGATCACCGTGTACAGGAAGGCCCCGGTATACGTCGCTTCGGTTTACGTCGTTTCGCTGTAATATCGTTGTCACAATGGGACATAACTTCACTTTACGTCGCTGCGTTCCGCTATAACGTCGTCGTCTGTTGCCATGCTGCGTTAACGTCGCCATTTTACATTTTGTGCAGTGCGTTTTCTCCGGATTGTATCGTGCAATCACCCATAATTATGAGTTCAAAGCGCAGAGTAAGTGCTCATAGTGTGTCTATTTGTAAGAGAACCAGGAAAAGTGTTACTCTTGAGGTTTGAGGTAAAGTTAGATGTGTAACGTCCTTTTGAGGCTGGCGATCGGGATGTTGATGCCGGTAAAGTCCATGGTTTACCTCCAACTATGGTAAGGACAATTCGTTCAGATGCTGACAAAATCAAAGAGGGTGCTAAAAACGTAACACCTTTTAGTGCTTCCAAGATCACTCGTACCAGAAGTCCTCTTATGGAGAACATGGAAGCACTATTACCAGAACCAACAGAATATGCCTGTGAGCAAGATGGCTATCCAAGAGAAAGCAAAGTCTCTCTATGAAGATCTAGCTAAGAAAGCGGGTAAGAGCAGTACTAGTAGTGCTTGTGATGGTTTTTGGAGCGAGTCGTGGCCTCTACGTCCCAATAATTCTACCACTCGCCCTCCAACCCACCTCTATTTAGCCAATAAATATCAACAACCATCAAAATGAACTTTACATAATACACTGTATTTTATTTTATTCTATGGGAGAATCTATGTTTCGTTATTCGTCGTTTCACTTAAGTCGCGTTTTCCAAGAATGTAACACCGACATTAACCGGGGCCTTCCAGAACAGATTGCCACAGAATCAGCTGTGGGGCGGATCAACGGGATTGTTCCTGCTGACAGGCCGGTAGCGATAGACTGTATTGTTGATATTCAGACAGACAGACAGACAGACAGACAGACAGACAGACAGACAGACAGACAGACAGACAGACAGACAGACAGACAGACAGACAGACAGACAGACAGACAGACAGGCAGGCAGGCAGGCAGGCAGGCAGGCAGGCGGGTAGGTAGGTAGGTAGGTAGGTAGGTAGGTAGGTAGGTAGGTACAGACAGACAGACAGACAGACAGACAGACAGACAGACAGACAGACAGACAGACAGACAGACAGACAGACAGCCAGCCAGCCAGCCAGACAGACAGACAGACAGATAGATAGATAGATAGATAGATAGATAGATAGATAGATAAATAGATAGATAGATAGATAGATAGATAGATAGATAGATAGATAGATAGATAGATAGATAGATAGATAGATAGATAGATAGATAGATAGATAGATAGATAGATAGATAGATAGATAGATAGATAGATAGATAGATAGATAGATAGATAGATAGATAGATAGATAGATAGATAGATAGATAGATAGATAGATAGATAGATAGATAGATAGATAGATAGATAGATAGATAGATAGATAGATAGATAGATAGATAGATAGATAGATAGATAGATAGATAGATAGATAGATAGATAGATAGATAGATAGATAGATAGATAGATAGATAGATAGATAGATAGATAGATAGATAGATAGATAGATAGATAGATAGATAGATAGATAGATAGATAGATAGATAGATTAAGAAACTGCATCACATGCCAAATTGTTATATGCTAGTAGAAAGTCCCAAAGGACCATCAGCAGGAGCTCTCGCTGACTCAATTAAGTGAGAGCACAAACCAGAATGATAACCGAGAAGTTTATTGATCTCCAAGGACAAGTCACAAAGCTAGGGCTGGTCAATGTCTGGCATAATCAACATGATGAAGCGGGATCGTTGTCATGACCGACTTTTCTGTAATGTCTAATGGAGTTTCTTGGGTGCATACCGGGACTTTCCCTAGGTTACTTTGAGGATAGTTGGTGCCACAAAGTGCAAACTACATACATTACGTAAGCAGTTGCGCGAGATTACTCATTCTCGTATAAATAATAGTACTGGGTGTTTAATAGAAACCGTTGTACGGTAATATCTCGTTTGAACTTAAGTATAGGCCACACATCCATCGATCTGTCTGTTATTAGTCCCGTTGTTCGTACATGATGAGGTCATGGGCTTTTACGGTTGAGGTAAAGAGGGATAACTGTGAAGAAAGACAACAGTGCCTTCGTCTTAACAACAAGTAGCCTGCCTATGGAGATTAGAGTATTAACTAAAACAATACCCAGACTGAAGACACAGACTTTCTATCAGGCGTGATTTCTCGGTGACTCTATGAATATTCATGAATATTCTCAAAAAAGACTACGGTATTCTTGATGCGTAGATATGGGGTGAAGTCTGTGAGGAAGTTAAATGTTAAAAGTTAGTTACATATACTTTAAAGGACGTAGCAGTCAACTCCAACATTTTTTGCTTGTTTGTGATTCCTGTGCAAGTTTACGTTCAGTAGGTTGCTGTTGCTTTCTGAACGACCGGCACTCATACCATTGTGTGGAAACTAACGCGGTTTGCTTCTTAATCGCCGGCAGCTGTGTTTCAAACGCGGTATGCGGGATTATGAATTGCATTGGTAACCCCTTCGCCACAGAGCCGGCTGAGGATGTAAAGACTGACAAAAATCAGCTTATTTTTTTATCAGGCCACGCGGGTGTAAGAGGAAATTAAAAAGATGATAGGCTTGCGGTCGGAGCAAAGAGGAAATTAACAAGATGATAGGCTTGTGGGCTATGATAACTGCAGAAAAAAGACGAGCAATGGACCAGGCTGATATAGTGACTGTCCCCCAGAGAGGATGATTAAACAAATCGAGTGATGGCTCTAAAGCGGCACTTTGACTAGACTGTAAGAACTCATCCCATCTCTTTTTGTTCTTCATGTAGTTTGCGGTGTCGAGTCGAAGTATACACACCGGGAGAATGTCCGCTTATGGTTTTCATGTATCGATATTCCCATGGACTCTGCTATTCCCTCCCCCCATCGTTTACGCGGTTGGCCTCTTTCTCTGCTTCAATCTGGTCTGTACATCATTGCTTGTTGTGGTAAACTGTTAGTTCTTAACCTAGTTGTATAGTGAGACAATTTGACTTGCTACAAGAACATGATTGAAAAGATTAAAGTCAGACAAGAGCGCTATACTGTGGGCCAAGGAAGATTTTCAACCAAGACAGAACTGGTGTCATCAGCCGCTGCACACCGAAGGAGATTGTGCGGCGATCCGAACACTTAAGTGCTGAAAGGTTCGATTCGATGGTAGCATGGTGGCTGGTATGCTTATCTGTAGACACAGTGATTTGGTGTTGGAATTACCATAGAAGCTGACATTTATTTTTTCAATGACCTAAGGTCTCTGGTGGAACGAGTCTTATAATGAGTACATGCAATTTCCGACGTTCTGTCTATTGACTGAGTGACTGATTGACTGACCGCAACAACTGACTGACTGACTGACTGATTGACTGCTTGACTGACTGACCAACTAACTAACTAAGCAACTAACTTAGCAACGAACCAGCTAACTCACCAACTAACTAATAAGCTAACTAACTAAGTAACTAACTTAGTAACCAACAAAATAACTAACTAAGCAACTAACTTAGCAACTAACTAACTAACTAACTAACTAACTAACTAACTAGCTAGCTAACTAACTAACTAACTAACTACCTAACTAACTAACTAACTAACTAGCTAGCTAGCTAGCTAACTAACTAACTAACTAACTAACTATCTAACTAACTAACTAACTAGCTAGCTAGCTAGCTAACTAACTAACTAGCTAACTAACTAACTAACTAACTAACTAACTATCTAGCTAACTAACTAACTAACTAACTAACTATCTAGCTAACTAACTAACTAACTAACTACCTAACTAACTAACTCACTAACTAACTATCTAGCTAACTAACTAACTAACTACCTAACTAACTAACTAACTAGCTAGCTAGCTAGCTAGCTAACTAACTAACTAACTAACTATCTAGCTAACTAACTAACTATCTAACTAACTAACTAACTAACTAAGCAACTAACTAACTAACTAACTAGCTAACTAACTAACTAGCTAACTAACTAACTAACTAACTAGCTAGCTAACTAACTAACTAACTAAGCAACTAACTAAGCAACTAACTTAGTAACCAACTAACGAACTAACTAACTAACAAAGCAACCAACTTAGAACCAACCAACTAACTAACCAACTAAGCAACTAACTAGCCAACTTAGTAACCACCTAACAAACCAACTGACTAGCTAACTAACAACTAACTGTCAACTGTCTGTCATCTACTGCCTACAGTACCTTGCAGTGTATGGGGGGGGGGGGGCTTGAGCCTGAGGAATTAAGGCCGCCTGGCTATTGCAATCGCCGAGAACTGTGTAGGTTAGAGTTTTCTTTTTTTTCCCCGACAGAAAAAATCCACCCCCTTACCGAGGTTCCGAACCCGGGTCTCCACATGAAGAACCCGGCGTTCTTAGCCACTCGGATAGCTGCTAATACCTAACTAGTTAGCTAACTAACTATGTAACTAACTAAGCAACTAACTAATTTAGTAACCTACCAACTAACTAGCTAAGCAGCAAACTAATTGACTTATTAACCAATCAACTAACCCACTAACTAACTAAGCAACTAATTAACTAACTTTATAATCAACCAACTAACTATGCAAATAACTAACTTCGTAACCAATCACCTAACTAAGCAACTAACTAACTAACTTAGTAATCCACCAACTAACTAACTAACTAACTAACTAACTAAGCAACTAACTAACTACCTTTGCAACTAACCAACTAACTAAATAACTAAGGAAATAACTAACCAGATAACTTAGCAACTAACCACCTAACTAATTAAATAACTAGCTACTTAATTAATAAATAATTAATTAACTAACAAGTTAAATAACTATCTAATTAACTAACTAAGCAACGAACTAACTAACTGTGCAACTAACCAGATATTTTAGCAACTAACCACCTAAATAATTATGTAATTAACTAACTAACTAATAACTAGCTAGTTAACTAATTATCTAAGTAACTATCTAAGTAACTAACTAAGCAACTAACTAACCAAATAATTTAGTAACGAACCAATCAACTAACTAACTAATTAATTAATTTTCTAACTAAATAACTTACTAACTAAACAATTAACCAACCAAATAAGTTAATAACCAAACGACCAATTAACTATCTAACTAAATAACTAACTAACTAAACAATTAACCAACCAAATAAGTTAATAACCAAACGACCAATTAACTATCTAACTAACCAACCAACAACTAAGTAGCTAACTAACGAATTATCTAACTAACTACCACCTCCCTCCATGTTTCCACCAAATTCATGGTATTCTGAACACTTGTCTGGAATATTTAATTTCAACAACCCTAATCAGTAGTTAGTTGCTTGGCCTTCACAGGATGTCCCAGTCAAACCCAGCATTTTTGGGCTGTTTTTGATTTCTTGGCAAGTTGATGTTCATTAGAGTGAACGATCGGCACTCATACCAGTTTTATGGAAACCAGCGCAAGGCATTCTGTTGTGAAATAACCTGCAGCAGTGTTTCCAATGCGGTATTGCGGGATTACGAATTGCGTCCGTAACTATTTCGCCTTCAGCCAAATTGAATAGTGAAAATCACAACTTATATCTTAACATAACAAAAAACAAAGATAATGCATACACTATGGAAAAATAAATATATGTTAATGAGGAAAAATTGGAGGTGGCGGACAATTTTGAATATCTTGGGTCATTGGTTACCAACAACAGTGACACAATGAAAGAAATTAAACGACGCTATTAATTGCTCTTCAAAGACTAAAACAACTGAATAAATTATGGGGTGGGACAGACAGAACTACAAAAATTAGATTTTTAAGAGTAGGCCTATGCATCTTTCCCATTGCAACATACGCCCGAGAGACCTGGACACTTACTAAACAAGCTGAACAGCGCATAAATGCCTTTGAATATAAATGTGAAAGACGAGTTCTAAGAATATCTTGGGTAAAGAAAAGAACAAATGCATCCATACTTCAAGAGCTGAATATTGAAGAAGGTTGGCTAGTAAAAACGATAAAACAAAGAAAATTAAAATATTTTTGTCACTTGAAACGTCACGAAAGTTTGGAGAGAACAATAATGCAGGGGTATATGCCTGGGAAGAGAGGAAGAGGAAGCCCCAAGAAAAGATGGGTGCAGGATGTGGCGGATGATCTCCAGATGGGTGTATCGGACGCGGGACATCTTGCTTATGATCGAGAGATTTTCGGGAAGGTTGTTATGGGAGCGAGGTTCTGCAAAGGACATGCTCCTGAATGAATGAATGAATGAATGAATGAATGAATGAATGAATGAATGAATGAATGAATGAGAAACTCTGGCAAAGCAGTCTCTCGTGTCGTTTGGTCCAGAAGCTGTACTGTAATGGTGTGGTTGTTAGTGCACTAGCTTAAAACACTATTTGTGTGAGTTCCTATGCCACATAATCTTCATAGTGTGTAAATAAATAAAATGTTGGCATATCCTTTACAGGAAATCGCTGTCAACATCAGCATCTTTCAGCTGATTGTTGATTTCATGGCAAGATTACGCTCAGTAATTTGCCATTGCTTTCTGAGCGGCCGGCTCACATACCCCGTAAGTTACCGAAGCGATTCGAACCACCGCTGATTCTCACAGTCGTCACGTTACTTACGAGAGTATACGAGATTACGGAGAAAACCTCTAGGCCAGGAAGCCGGCTCATAGTGTGTACCAGGAGATTATTTACAGGCAGAGAAATAAAGGCCGCTTGCCAAGGCAGTCACCACGTAGTACACGTGCTAGAATTTATTTTATTACTAGCTGACCCTGCCCGGCTTCGCCCAGACCCTGGTGGGGAGCATCTCATTTAATTCATATAAGTAGTCAAATAAGTTCTCGTTCCCGTTACCGACTGACTGACTGTCTGACTGTCTGTCTGTCTGTCTGTCTGTCTGTCTGTCTGTCTGTCTGTCTGTCTGTCTGTCTGTCTGTCTGTCTGTCTGTCCCTCCCTCTCTGTCTGTCTGTCTGTCTGTCTGTCTGTCTAATCATTTATTGGTTGCGATTAGAACAACCTTAGATAAACGAAGACCAACTTACAAAAAGCATTAGAAAGAGCACTTGAAAGATCTTTACATATTCCCCCAACAATTAACTTGGGTAAATGGAGCGGCGGCAGCAGCAGCAGAAGAAGAAGAAAAAGAAGGAGTAGGAGGAAGGAGGAGGAAGAGGGTGGAGGAGGGAGGAGGAGGGAGGAAGAGATAGGCGGAGAGAGAGGAGGAGGAGGGAGGAGGAGGAGTAGGGAGGAATAGGAGGGAGGAGGAGGGATTAGGAGGAGGAGGGGGGAAAGAGGAAGAGGGAGGAGGAGAAGGAGGAGGGGAGGAGGGAGGATGAGAACGCAGGAGGAGGAGAAAGAGGGAGGAGGAGGGAGGAAGATGAAGAGGGAGGAGGAGGAAGGAGGAGGGGGAGGGAAGAGGAGGAGAGAGGAGGAGGGAGAGGGAGGAGGAGGGGAGGAGGAAGAAGGAGGAGGAGGAGGGAGGATGAGAACGCAGGAGGAGGAGGAGGAGGAGGGAGGAAGAGGGAGGAGGAGGAAGGAGGAGGGGAGGGAAGAGGAGGAGAGAGGAGGAGGGAGGGGGAGGAGGAGGGAGGAGG